>QGMG01000152.1:0-48858 GCA_007825325.1 Lachnellula cervina | reverse complement strand
GGTTGCATATTGGGGTTGCTGAGGGGGAGTCGAGGGGTTGAGGGGAGGTAGTTAGTTCTTTTCTTCTATCTTGATTATATTTAGAGACGATCTCCAAGCAGCAATCGTTGTTTCATATGCCTTTTGGACTAGTCTGGAGTACTGCTTATTTGTTGTTGTGCGTCACGTTGTAGCTCGGCTTTCTCTGTCTCCATAAGTTGGTCGTGCTCCTGGAGTCGTGGCTGCAAATCAAAGCTTCTCCAGTCGTTCATCACAGTGTAATCAGAAGGTAGTGTTCAAGAAGAGAACTTCATTTGATATGCTACATAGTCTCGTCCACGACTCGCGAATGAATGTGTTTAGCTCTCTAATTTATCTCAAAGTCTTAGATTTTTTAGTATAGCAATGACATATCCAGCAAGTGGGCCTTTGTGGACTCCTCAATTGACTCGTTACTTGACTTGTTATTAACTTCTTAATTTCATTACTCTTGCTATTGTCGTCGCCCAATCAGATCCTAGTCTTGCTGGATGCATCTCTGGGCCGCCCTTCAAGCAAAGGGCAATTTCTAACACGCATTGATCAAGGCGTTTTGTGAATCGAAAGTTGTCTCCATATCCACATTCACATCCACCTATGCGGTACTCAACTGTTCCATTCACATGGAACCCCTCAAAAAAGGGCTGCCGTGTCACGTGGTAGCGCGATTCACTCTCATGTATGTCATCCACCTAGCCTTAACAAGCTAGCATAGATCCACTAGCACGGACCCACAACCCTGGCCGGACCTGCATAAAATATTTCGACGCGACGACCCGAGCCAGAAAACAAATCCATCGACATCGACATTGACAAAAGCAAGAGACCATTGTACGCCCAACAACCGCAATTACTCCTGAACAAACGCACAAAATGCCTCCAAAGAAGGCAACTACTGCAGCTGCAAAGCGCAAGCCTTCCTCGGCCATCGAGAAGAGCAAAAAGGTACGGACTATTCCCGCATCCACCGCGTCACACCACCTGCCTGCCAAACCCTTATTTACATGCAATCTAGGACTCGAAGCCCGCTGCGAAGAAGAGTGGACGCCCCGCCAAAGCAATTGCAGCAAAGGTATGTCGCTTTTGGTTCCTCGCTAACTACGACACTCTCACTGACTGTCAAAAGGATACGAAGGTTGCAAAACCCGCCGCAAAGAAGCGTGGACGCCCCTCCAAAGCAATTGCAGCAAAGGTATGTCAATTTTTGTTTTGTCGCTGACTGTGACACCTTTACTGACTGTCAAAGAATACGACGGATGCAAAGCCCGCCGCGAAGAAGCCAGGACGACCCCCCGGAAAGGTATGATTATTCACGTTTTCCCGCCGATTGTGACAAATTTTGTTGACATTCACCAGGCCATAAAGAAAGCTGCCCCGAAATCGGCCGCTAAACCCTCCAGCAAACGTAAGGCATCAGATGATGTTGATGATTCCCCTGCCCCGAAGAGAGCAAAGAAAGAGCCCGTCGCACCGAGAAAAACGGCGGCTGTGAAGAAAGCTGTTATTCCAAAGCCAAAAAAGGAGCTGCCTCACATCAACGACCCTCCTACCCAGGTTCTCGATGTTTACGTATTCGGCGAGAACTCTGCCGGTGAGCTTGGCATCGGTACTGGTACTGAACAGGAAGTCTCTAATGTCAAGCGCCCACGTCTTAACCGAAAGCTTGCCGCAAATGAGGTCGGTGTGGTTCAGATCGCGGCTGGCGGGATGCACTGTGTTGCTCTTACCCGTGACAACAAAATCTTGACATGGGGAGTGAACGATCAAGGAGCCCTCGGTCGTAAGACTGAGAAGGCTAATGCCAATGCCGACGATTCTGATGATGAAGACTTGGTCTTGAATGCAAGCGAAGCAGAGCCGCGTGAGGTGGACCTCAGCCACTTCCCAGAAGGCACCAAGTTCTCACATGTAGTTGCTGCTGACAGCACAAGCTTTGTCGTCACTACCACCGGCTTGGTCTATGGATGGGGTACATTTAGGGTATGTATCCTTCTCTTGATAAACGCTCACCTACTAAAGTTTACAGGGTAATGATGGCATTCTTGGTTTCCGTTCCAACGGTCCAAAGACTCAGTCGACTCCGGTCCTCATCCCAGAGCTCAAGGACATCACCACTCTTTCAGCCGGCACCAACCACATCCTAGCCCTCAACAACAAAGGCAAGGTATTTGCATGGGGGGCGGCAGAACAGAACCAACTCGCTCGCCAGATCAAAGGCCGCAACGTCACTCAGTCCCTCGTACCAAGTCAGGTTGGATTATCGCGGAAGAAGATTTTGACTATCGGCTGTGGCGATTATCATTGCCTGGCGGCTGATGACAAAGGCAATGTCTTCGGCTGGGGTCTCAATGGGTTCGCTCAGTGCGGTATTGAATCAGATCAAGACGAAGCATCACCTACTATCTCAAAGCCGACAATCATCGAGGGTCTTGAAGGAAAGGCGATCAAACAGATGGTGGGAGGTGCACATCACTCCATCGCCGTCACAACGGATGGAAAGGTCTTAGTATGGGGCAGCTGCCAGAACAACCAATCTGGTGTTGATCTGTCTACTCTTCCAGCGGACACTATTTACAAGGAGGACAATGGCCGGATCCGATATATCTCGAAGCCAACCGTTGTTCCGGGTGTAGAGGGGGGTGTTGCTATTGCTGCTGGTCCCGATACTGGTGCTGCTATCACGAGTGATGGCAAGGCGTATACCTGGGGCTTCAATGCCAACTATCAGACGGGACAGGGCCCTGTACCTGATGTTCCAGTCGCAACGTTGGTGGATAATACCGCTGTCAGAGGAAAGAACCTCGTGTTTGCTGGTCTTGGTGGTCAATTTGGTGTTTTGGGTGGTATCCCAGCTGCGGCTGAGGAATAGGTGGTTGTGATACTGGGGACGGAATCTGAGGGAGGAGTTTTGGGGTTGTTATTAGCTGATGAGTTCTCCGCAGGAGAGACTAGCAGGGTGCGGCTCCTCGTGAACCCCCTGTGCGGTCTCCTGCGGATGGATTCTTAGTGGATCCTCCTTAACAATTTTCGAAGAGGATGTCTCAGGTTGGTTGTATGAGTAATCCCACGTTGTACGAGTAATTATTACATGGATGGCGTTGTGGGGCCAGCGTTTACATTACATGAGCATTGGAAACGGGAGTTGCATATGGGGAGGCGTTATATTACAGGATATGAGTGTAAGATTATAGAATAGAATGTTTGAATATATGATCGACCGGTATGTGGTTTGCCCAAGTTTGCGCTATTGCGTTGCCTTCCACAAATCGAGCCCTAATGTCAGAGATATAAAACAGACAGTATAACTATTCTCCTTCTTCAAGTCCTCTTTTTCAGGCACCCAGCGGTCATTCTTATTTAACCCAGTCTTTACTCATTCAAGGCACCGTAACCATCAAATGAAACAATTGACCCAAGAAATATCGTTGAGGTTGCTTAATCCGGATATTTTTACTCCTGTTTGCTTGCTGTCAAGTTAGTAATTGCTGTTATTCAAAGATTTACGGTTAAGAATTGAGGGGATGAAGGGGATATTTAGGGGTGGGTTGAAGTATTACCGCCACCGGTACATGAATTTGAGATTCGAATGTAAGAAGGATATTTCATAAAACCTGCTAAACCGCATAAGCTCAGGCCGGCAGTCAATTGTCTTCTATTGTTTGACGCCATCCATACTGGAGGATAGATACTGGATATATGGATGAAATAAATAGAATTGGGATTGGAAGTCACATAATAGGTAGATAGATAGATAATCCTTGTGAGCGGCTCCTAGGGGTAAGAGAGATATTTAGTAGCATGATATTTAGATTAAGAGCGCCGGTGTCTTACTTGGTTACTTTTATCCTAGCTAACGGTAATCTTATATAAGAACTCCGTCCTTACCCCCAATCAGAGATGACTGATAATGCATTTTTGACAATAGTTAGTCTTTTCGATAACACTTTACTAGAAACAGCATTAAGAAAGTGGTTTTAGCAACTTGTCAGTCTGAAGGCGTGGACAATGCATATTCTATGGTATATTGAAGTTCACGACGCTAGTCTCGGTTGCGGAGAAAGGGGGGAGATCGCTTTTACTTTCCCTCGAGCTCAAGCATACTAATACCACTGTCTTCGTAGTACAACACCAAAACATTGCTGTATAACTCCTTCTGCTTACGGGTGTATATCTATAACACAGTCCATTGCCCCATTATGAAACGTACGGAGTAAGCAAAAGATGATCCATTCTAGTCACGTGTACATGGTGTACAATGCCACTTGCCTTTAGCTCACCTAAGGTACCTAATTATTCGCACCTTCTATTTCTCTTCTCAGTCCACGTGTATAATATCATATCTCTAATTATGGAAGTCGCAGCAAAGAAAGTCATTGGATTGAGAGCAAGAATGCAAGGCAGAGTCTCATATAGTAAAGATCTTGAGCTGGAGACTTGCATCTATTTGCCCTTGACTAACATGGTCTATATGAGCTTAAGAACCTTTTGCTGGGGTGTTTGATGTAATTCTACTCTTTTATTGCAATTATTGTGTCTATGGAGAGGTTTGTACAAGGTACATATCGACCTTTGAGGGGTCAGTCGCTGCCCCACCAAAACTCTGAATTCCGCCATCGGCGCCACCACCGCTGGGCATGAATGCATCATGCTGCTCTCCCTCACCACTGCAACATCTTGATCTCACCTCCAGTACTCCTTTCTCAAATCAATGCGACCACATATTTCACGATGCATATCCTCGTAAGCCCCAACTCGTAATCCACGCTCAAAACATCCGCAGAAAGAAGGCTAACAAACAATTACCCCTCCACAGATAGTAAACGACGACGGACCCCCCTCGACCCAATCCTCCCCCTACGTCCACTCCCTCGTCCAATCACTCCAAGCAGCCGGCCACCTCGTGTCCGTCGTCCTCCCCCACACCCAACGCTCATGGATAGGCAAAGCCCACATTATCGGCCAGACCGTCAAGCCCACCTACTTCCGCCCCGGCACGCTGCACCAAGACGACGGCACCACACACTCCCGCCCTCTACCCGCTGGCTCGAAAGAACAAGAGGAATGGGTGCTCGTGGATGGTACGCCAGCGAGTTGTGTACAAATTGGGCTATATCATTATTTCCATGACCGCGGGCCAATCGACCTGGTGGTCAGTGGGCCGAACTATGGACGTAATTCCACGGCGGTGTTTAGTCTGAGTAGTGGAACGCTTGGAGGCGCGTTGGAGGCTGCGGTTTGTAAGAGGAGGGCTATTGCTCTTAGCTATGCGTTCTTCAGTAAGGAAAGACCGGGGTTCCCTGATTCAGCTATGGATCCGGAAATCATTGCTGCGGCGTCGAAGCTATCGGTGCGGTTGATTGAGCATTTGTATAAAAGTTGGGGAGAGGATGTGGATTTGTATTCTATTAATGTGCCACTGGTGGCAGGAGTGGATAGTAGGAAGGTTATGTGGACGAATATGCTGCATAACTATTGGGGGGAGGGGAGTTGTTTCAAGGAGGTTGAGGATGAAGAGGCAACGGCTGATGAGGAGGAGCATAAGATTAGGGAAAGAGAGGGAGGGGAGGGGGAGGCTCCTGAAGACAATGTTACGCGGCATACACACAAACACTTTAAATGGGCGCCCAGGTTTGTGGATGTGTATAAGTCGGTTGAGGAAGCTGGCCCTGGGAATGATGGTTGGGCAGTGAAAGAGCATTACACAAGGTCAGATTGTCCCAGACATAGAAACAGTCCAAGTTACTAACGAGATGCAGTGTTACTCCATTAAAAGCGAACTTCATGCATGCAGCGGCGCAAACAGACGGAGAGTTGAAGCTGTGAGTTTTAGCATAGCATTGGGAGCATTAGACCGAGCATGTTAGATCAATACAAATATCTCTACCACAATATCAGAACATACTCTGACTCGTGGTTTCCAGGCCATCACCTCAATCCACATCTACACCCACAAGCACACTAGGAATAGAGAACCTCTCTTTGACTACCAGACCAGCAAATCACTTTTACGCCCTTATCAACTATGAGGATGAATACGTACAACCCTTGATACTCTCAGCCCTCAAATCCCGCTTCCAAGAGGATTCCTATACCCTGATATCAGACATCGAGGACCTCCCATCCCCCACCACACCCTTCCTCCAAATCAGCTCTTACGAAACCCTACCCTTCACACAAGCCATGTCCTACCCAACCAGCACTCTGATCAACGCCTACGTTATCCGCAAAGCCTTGATCCGCAAGCACTACCTAAGCACCACAGCTTACAACTGGATCGCCAAACACCCCGGCAGCATCCTAAAAACCAACATCAAGCCAGCATGCGAGTTCGAGCTCGACTACGCCGAGTTCCTCGACGAGGCTCTGGTAGAAGCATGGGAGCTACAAGAGAGCTTTACGAAGAACGAAGGCAAGGAGCCCGCGGAACGAGAATGGTGGATCCTGAAACCAGGAATGAGTGACCGCGGGCAAGGCATCCGACTCTTCGGCACCGAATCCGAGCTGCAAGGCATCTTTGAAGAATGGGAAGCTGAACGGCCCGATTCCGATGACGATGAAGAGGAAGAGGGAGAGGAAACAGGAGAAGATGGAGAAGGGAAGGGGAAAGCAGGCGATTATATAGTAACGTCCCACCTCCGCCACTTCATCGCACAACCCTACATCCACCCCCCGCTCCTCACAGCATCCTCGCCCTCAAAATTCCACATCAGGACCTACGTCCTCGCCTCCGGCTCCCTCTCCATCCACGTCTACAAACCCATGCTCGCGCTCTTCGCCTCAGCCCCCTACACACCACCCTGGACCTCCTCCTCCTCCTCCCTCTCCGCCCACCTCACAAACACATGTCTCCAATCACCCTCTTCAAACCAATACCCCCCCGTAAAAGCCTTCTGGTCCCTCGAAATCCACCAGGCCACCAAAGACGATATCTGGCGCCAGATCTGCGCCGTCACCGGCGAGGTCTTCGAGGCGGCTGCGAGGGGCATGCTGGTGCATTTCCAGACGCTGCCGAATGCGTTTGAGGTCTTTGGGCTGGATTTCCTGGTCGATGAGCGGGGCGGGGCGTGGTTGTTGGAGGTTAATGCGTTTCCGGATTTCAGGCAGACGGGGGATGAACTTAGGGGGGTTGTGGCGGGGCTTTGGGAGTGTGTGGTAGGGAGGGTTGTGGGGGAGTTTTTTGGTGTTGAGGAGGAGAAGGAGGGGGAGCAGGAGGGGGATTTGGTGTGTGTTAGGAAGGTGGAGTTGGGAAGGAAGTGGTAGGTATGGATGGATGGATGGTTGGATGGATGGATGTGTTTCTTAGAAGGGAGAGTAAAATATGAGATCTTCATGCAGATTCGGTTGCGCTTACTGCGTACTTTATCAGTGCATGATATGGTTTGAGCTTCGGGGTGTTGGAACTTGATGGTTATGTTGATACTTGAATGGAAATGCCAAATTATACGAGTAGAGAGGGGTTGCAAAAGAGAGTAGCTGTAGCTGGAGAGGACGAGGAGTAGATGCAAAGCGCCGAGGATACCGAAAGAAGCAAAGGAAGTTATGCGAATAAGAGTAGAAGTATAAATGGCAATACACTCAAATGCGTAGGAATATCTGACATACCATGAACGATATTATAACCCTACAACAAGGTTTTCAATTCTGTTGTAGCTTCAGGATTATGGGCAAAATAGACGTAGAAGTCACTTCATGTCACAGTCTAAACAATTTAGGTGGGCAATGAAATCTCGCATGTGAAGTACCTGGGACTAATGAAACCGTCATAATAAACAGAATTGCGAGAAAAACCAAATACAGAGAGCTAGGAAGGCCCGTCCGTCACATAGCATGTACCATGGTGCATACCATTAAATCCCCCTATGAGTCCGAACATCCTCCAGCCCACATTCCATAACTTAACTCCTCGAACGCCATTTCTGCTCCAAGTTGCAGTCAAAGACAAAGGGTATCAGAACGTGAAGTCATTCCAGTAGAGGCGTGTAGTGACTGGCCGCCTTGCTTGTTCTTATCTGTCGTTGCATGCGTTGGAGAATCAATCAGTGACGAGACGTCTACTTCTTCACGGTCTTAGCCTTGGCTTTGCCTGCAGCGCCATCAGTACCTCTGATCTTCTTGGTACCAGCAGCCTATCAAGAGAAATTGTGTTAGTCAAAGTGTCTAATGAATCATTTGGAATGGGAGGGTCTGATATGAAAATATGTGGGGGATAGTTGCATCTTGTAGAACCCAAAAGGTACTACAATGGCATAGCAATAATGATCAAGTACTGCCTCACACTCAAAAGCAGTTACAGATCATTGAGGATCTATTTCGGAAAGTTGGTTTTGAGACAGGGGTGCTGGACGCGTCGAAGCCCGCATCATAACAAAGAATCGCGGCAACATACCTTCTTCTCAGGGTTGCCAGTAACAGCTCCCTCGGCCTTCTTCACAACACCCTTGGCCTATCGATAATGTTAATGATGATCATGTAAAACGAGTCCAATATATCTCACCTTTGTAGCCACAGAGGTCTTCTTCGCAGGTGCCTTCTTCTTAGTGACGCCAGTTGGTTTGGCAGCCTTGGTAGTAGTCGCCGCCTTTGGCCCTCTCTTCGCACCAGTGTTTGCAGTCGCACGCTTCTTCGTGGTGGTAGTCGTCGTCTCAGGGACGGTAGGGAAGACCCTCGGTCGGGAGTTTCCTATACGTGAAGTTCAGCAGAGCTCGAGCAAGTTACGCGCTGAGCTATATCGCAAGCTGGCAGCGGCAATATAGGAATATGGTAAAAACGAACCAGTAGCTGAGCGGGTGCCTTCACGAGCCATTGCTTCCTGTGAAAGAATTAGTAAATTTGCATGTTGTGGAGGTTTGCGCTGATTTGGCGCATTTCGTGGACGCGTCTTCAGAGGGCGGTAATGCGACGGGGGACATTGAATACACTTACGGTTTGTAGGAACTGTTAATTTGAAGGAGTCGAAATTGATGAGGCTATTGTCGCGCAAGATGAAGAAGTCTGGAAATTGAGTCGGATTGGTGATTTGGGCGTTGTTGATGGAGAGTTGTGTTGGGGAAGGAGGGAAAGAAGGTCGCAAGTGTTGTTATGCAGCAGTTGCTTCGAGAAGCGCTAAAAACATAGGCGGGATACAGTCCGCACGGGTTAAAGCCCTCGTTTTCAAAATATTCTTGGAAATATCTAAAATTCAAGCTGAATAGATAGGTGAAGTCTTCGTATAATGTTTATTTATAATTTACTCCATTTTATTTGGTAAAATTGGTGCTTCATATGTATGTTCCACCACGTGCTTCACCCCGTCTCTGACTCCTGCTAGCAGGCGATCTAGTAACGAATATGCCCCGTAGGGCGATGAGTATACTTTTTCTTTATCGATTCTAGTAAGTCAGTGAGTCATAGATTTATCTTTGTATTACTTGTAGCGCTGGTGAACACGTTTTTGAATGTAAATCAATGGTCATTCGTAGTTTGTTGAGTCAGGTCTCTCGATGGGGTTGCAATCTGATTGTCCAGGGCAACGATCCTCAGCTGAGCAATGTTGTATGATTTCAGCTCTATGCTAGTTAGTCACGAACAATTCATCCTGAAACATCTCTTACGCGTCTAAGGAATGCTCTGGCTCCTAACAATCTATCGGCAAAACACCTTCCCAATTCTCACCACATCCTTCATCCAGCCCCGGCTATAGTGCCACCCTCGTCAAGGTGTGTGGCTTCCTATGGCTCTTTCACTATAGACTGTCAAAGATTGATCTCGAAAGCCGTCCATATTTAGTAGCCTGCGGCATGTGTGATTTTAAGAATTGGATGGAATTTTGTAACTGTACGTGTCTTTCAAAACCGAACGCAATAAGAAACAAAACATCAAGCAAAGATTTAGACCACGTACAGTAGAAAGATTGGTCGCCCGGAACATTACTTATTGATAATGGCACGAAAGATAATGGCACGACACTCAAGATGAAAGAAAGCATAGAACGCGAGTCAAGCTAGGTATTTCAGGACCTTCCATGAAAAAGTAGACGTATGGGCACTTGCTTGATTTCTTGTAAGCTTTCTATATATTCTCTCATTTCGCGTCTTCTAGACCCAACGACGCAAAATGTATATACAATGGACCTTCTTGCAAAGGTCTGCAACTGTAAGTACAATAACATTCGAGCTCTTGACCTGCGAAATCATGTCTATGCTTCTGCTCTCATTTTTCGGAAGAAATCCGTCACTCCAGTGAACACAACAAGCAAGATACCGCCACCTGGACCTAATCTTAGAACCTTTGGTATGAATCCTTTATAGAGCGCTCCGAATCCCTCTTCCTTCATCACAGTACCAAGTGCAGGCCACGCCCAGTTATACTTAGGGACCGTTCCGGCAATCTTTGGGCTGTTTTGGATACGCGACTTGACAACATCCATGGGAGTATTGAGAATTGTACCAACTGTTCCTCCAGTTGCACCAGACAGTAGATCGTAACCCATCTGAGTTGACTTGTTGTCAGCCTTGGGAAGCAATGCTCGGACTTGGAAGATGCATCCAAAGTATCCAGCGTTCCAGAGAATATGCCTCCACAGGGTGCTCTCAAGTCCATTGTATAATGCCAGAGGCCCTTCTTGCTTAACAATCTTGGCTACACAATCAATCATTCCATTGTATCTACCAGCAGAGGTACGGTCTTGAAGTCGAATCTTGACCAGTTCAAAAGGAACGACAACAAAGGATTCGGTAGCACCGGCAGTTGCTCCTGTGAGAACCGAGAGAGACTGGTTCATCTTCTGAGCGCCGAAGAGATCGCGGTAGAATTTACCCCACGCATCGTTGGCAGCAAATTTAGTCGCTCGCTTTGGTGCCTCCATTAGAATAGGCGCCGAGATACCACGATACAATCGTGAAAACCTGTTCATCTATAAGCCCCTGAAGAGTCTCCGTGTTTTGGGGAAACGTGCCCTTCATTCTTTATGATCTTTCGGAAGCAATCCACCATGCCATTGTATGCGTCATCTCCAACGGCCGCCGAGGTTTGTAGTTGTCTATAATCCCGTCAACGTCCAGTTGCTAGCAATGAGCTTGGAGCATTCGTGAGGCTTACACTCTGGTCTTAACGACATCCAATGGGTACCTGTACCAGTCAATAATTTGAACTCTCTTCGTTTGCTCGGAGAGTGGGGGTTTACATTACTAGAATCTAGAACGTGGGAGGTTCAGCAAAGCTCTTCCTTCTGCTAGATAGATATAAACTTACCTCAGAGACACCAGCGACCGCGCCTAGAGATTTTATAAGCTTCAATGGGCAAGTGCGAGGGTCGAGGGAGCTTCCTTACCTGCGGCGAACTGGTAGATGAACGGTAATGGCTTATCGGATGACATGGTTGCGGACTGGAGGACGTGTTCTTAGTAGTTTCCAAACCCTCCCAGATGTCAAATCCTCAGATGGGAAGATATGTGAGGCGGTATGGACGTACCTGGATAATTCAATGGGCTGGAGAAAGTATATGCTCGCAGCGGGGAACAACAACAAAGTTGGTTGGTGCTGGTGGTGCCGCCCGTCCGATAAGGGTCCTCTCTGTATCAAAACCTAGCTCTAGCTCTATCAAAATGGGGGCACCAGTCCAGTGTTGGCCGGAATTGGCCCATGCGCAACATGAATAACTTCCTCTTCTCTTTTACTTTTTAGGTCAAAATGGAATAGAAAATATTCTAAAAAGTACGCGTATTGTCTATACCTATAGCTACATAGTATTACGTATTTATTTTTATACTTAATTTTTATAAGGGAACGTGGTAGGGTTTTAGGTGTTCTAAGTCAGTTTAAGCCACTTATTTGTTTGGTACACTGAGAGCGGCACCGGTACCGCTAAACTCATACTGTACTGTACAGCACGGGCACTGCACGGCACGTAAAGTCGCGTCTGCTAAAGGAAGGCGCGTCTATCGTGATCCGAAGAATGGCCCAAAACAAAACATACATCTCTATCTAGCGTTATTAGAGCTTATCTTGATCTTGATGTCCTTGCAACCAACATTCGATGTGCCGCAAAGAGAACAATGCCTCTGCAGAAGTCCTTCTCAGACCAGAATCATTCCGCCAAGGCAAGAGTGAGTCCTCCGTTTCTATGTTTCTCTGTCTCTATCTAGATTCACAAGACCCAGTGAAGACTCCATGCTAATACTACATAGCAAAAGCAGCAGAATCGTCCACAATGGAGCCGAAATAAGAGCTTCCCAGGGCAGCAGCCTCCGAAGCAAAATGCCCCATCCAAACCTCTGCAGGAGAAGCCACATGTTCCAGTCTCAACGGCTACCAAAAACAAACTCAGTGTGTTCCAATTCGGCGATTCGAAAGCGGCATCTTCGGAGAAGGTCGTAATTGACCTGCTATCCAATGATGACAAGGAGAATGCGGATTCGGGCAGTAGAGGGGGGCCTCAAATTGTCGAGGAGAAGAGAAAGGCATCGGAAGAGCAGCCTGCTCTACCAGACCTGCCAGTGACAAATCTACCCTCGACACCTGGAAGTAGACTGGCACTTCCGGATTTGATTGGGATGGGGGATGTCATACGAGCAGTTCAAAACGTATCTCCGGACGAGCGTATAGAATGGGACTACGACAAGGACAACGATCCATCCTCTTCGTCATCTTTGGGGGGCATCAGGAGAGCAAAGAAACGAGCGAGAAGTTCTTCACCAGTGAACTCTTCACCAGCCCTCGCCTCAAATCACTTCTCTGCTAGGAGTGGAACCGCAAATCCACAAGTCGACCCTGGATCAGAACTCTGGGGCCGCTATTCCCTCAACGGATCTAATGCTCCTACCCCTCAAGGCCCATCGGTCCCTGCATTGGCACATTTGATGCAGACGTCTTCGCCCCAGCCCTCGAAGGAAGGAACAACCCCAAGATCAACAAATGGGTTTAGAAGAGCGAACAGCTGCGGCAACCAGTTTCCCAAACGCCGAAGACTCTGTGGCCCTGAGGATGGTGATGTATTCAAAGAGTCAGCAAATATTGGACCGTCGAAGCTTTCAGTCCTGATTGAGAGAGTCCAAGAAGGCATGACTCAACCCAAACGGTCTTCAACTGAAAGTTCTAGATCGCCAAATGTATTATCGGCAGGGAGATCATCCCCCACCGATGAAAATATCTCCCCAATGCACCAGAAAGAACTTCGTGGGGCGAAAGCTCTCGCAGCGAATTCCGCACCCCAAAATCCTCAGGTCACAAGCTACGATTCCGGCAGAATTGCTCAGCCCAAGAACGCACCAGCGAAGTCGGATTCTTCGGACTACGGAGACTTTGATGATGATGAGCTTGACGAAACCTTTCTCGGAGTACTAGAATCAAACCCAACGCAGCCCATATTGGAGAACACCATAACATCAATCTCTAATGCACCGAGTGGCCCACATCCAAAATCACCCCAAAGAAACCGCAATACAAACCTACAGCCTCCATCAGTCAAGGCATCGAAATCTTCGAGCACTCTAAAATCTACAGACGAATTTGGGGGCTTTGATGAGGACGTGTTGGGGGATGATCTTGAGCAAGTTCTCTCGCAATTCGACAGAGAAGCTCCCGGTCCGAACGTGAGGAAAGGCACAGTCAAACCATCGGGACTGGCCAACAGTCTTGGGGCGTCAAGACGGGTGGCGTCAGTGGCAGATTCTGATGACGAATTTGGAGATGATGGTCTCGATGATTTTGATCTTCAGGCAGCAGAAGTTGCCGCCACTCAGTCTATACAGCAAACAGCTAATAGTCTATTACCTGTACGTACGAGATATTCATAGCAATATACAACACCTATGTGCTAAGAATGTACTAGTCCACACGAAAACAAGCCATTCAGCGATACCTAGTCACAAGCATCACAGACTCCGAATTTGAAAATGCCTATGGAAGTAAACGGAAAGAAAAAGTAGGTATCCATTCGAAGATTATTACTGTGACTAACCTTGGGCTATAGATCCTCTTCCTCCAGGCCGAGAAACAAAATACAACCGTCTTTGTTAACCTCCGCGGCTGCTGGTGGGATAGCCCAGTCACGGAAGAAGCTTACGTTCACGTTATTGGGCTTTTCAAGAACGGTCGTTGCATAATCGACGACGAGAATAACATGCTAATCCTACATCCTGATCATCTGATTTCCTCCACAACAGTTGCGGACTCCTTCGGCTGCTCTCGAAGGGCTGTGCTCCAGGATAGGGTTAAGGCGACGAGCGATTCATCTCCTCCCCTAGTATATGGTACGCTCCTGCATGAAATATTCCAAGCTGCGATGACTGCCAACAGATGGGATTCCGAGTGGTTGAGCGAGCTCATTGAAGACGTAGCCACGAGGCATGTCGAGGATCTTTATACGATTCGGATTCAGATTCCTGCGGCCATAGAACATCTACAGAGTAAGATGGGCGAGCTTCAGTCCTGGGCAGAACTGTTTGTTTCCTCTAAACCAAAGGTACGACGACTACTTCTTACTAGCAGAAATAGACTAACTCTTGCATAGCCCGAAGCAATAGTCAAGGCTAGACATGGCGAGAAGGCCACCATGTGCGTAAGCAAATTACTTGATGTCGAAGAACATGTCTGGTCGCCAATGTACGGTCTCAAGGGCAACATTGATGCTACTGTTCAAGTCACCATGAAAGAAGGCAACAAGAGCAGGACACTGACTGTCCCATTTGAGGTCAAGACTGGCAAAAACCCGAGCGCTTCGCACCGAGCACAAACCACTCTTTATAATCTTCTTTTGTCTGATAGATATGATGTTGAGATCGCCTACGGTATCCTTTATTACATGGAAACATCGGAAACAATCAGAATACCGGCAATTCGGCACGAACTTCGCCATATGATCATGCAGCGTAATGAACTCGCTTGCTTTGTACGGGAGCGACATGCGCATCTACCTCCTATGTTAAAAAAAGAACAAATGTGCAACCGATGTTATGCGAAGACGACTTGTTTTATCTATCACAGACTTGCTGATGATGGGAATGGCGAAACTAGTGGATTAAAAGCGAAATTCGATGATGTCGTGAAGCATCTGACTCCGAAACACAAGGAATTCTTCCTGAAATGGGATGACTTGCTCACGAAGGAAGAGAAGGAATCTCTCAAACATCGAAGAGAGCTGTGGACCATGCTGAGCTCAGAACGAGAAAAATTGGGAAGATGCTTCTCCAGCGTGATTATCGAGCCTGGCTCTGCCTACGAAGATCAGAACAATCCCAAAATCAACCGATTCCAATATGTCCTCATCAAGGGAGCAGATGCTGCAGAAGTATCATTTATCGATTCCCAAATCGGGGTCGGAGAACCGATAGTAATATCGGACGAGAAAGGGCACTTTGCTCTTGCAAATGGCTATGTAACGAAAGTACGAAAGCACCGAATTACCGTTGCTGTTGATCGTCGTCTACACAATTCCCGCATCCGCCAGCCTGGATTCGATGAGCACGATAACCAAGTATTCGCAAGCATTATGGAAGTAGGAGCAGATGGATCAAGAATTGTTGGATCCGCAGGAAAGAACCCCGAAAAACCCGTCAAGTACAGACTTGACAAGGACGAATTTAGCAATGGCATGGCTCTCGCCAGGAACAACATAATTCAGACAATGGCAGACGGGCCCTTTGGTTCTCGCCAAATCCGTGGTCTGGTGGTAGATCTCAATGCACCAAGGTTCAAGACGAAGTCCACCGCATACGTCTTGAAAGATCGGGAGAACATCAATATTGACCAGAGGAGGGCCATTCACAAGGTGATGAGCGCCGAAGACTATGCCCTCGTCCTTGGAATGCCCGGAACAGGCAAGACTACTACTATCGCCCACATTATCCGAGCGCTTGTCTCTCAGGGAAAGAGCGTTCTGCTCGCATCCTACACACATTCGGCTGTTGACAACATTCTTTTGAAGCTGAAGGACGATCAAATTCCTATCCTGCGACTAGGCACATTTGCGAAGATTCATGCGGAGGTACGGGAATTCGCAACGCTCGCGGTAGAAAACAAATCTTCATTCGACGAGATCAGAAGTGCATGGCATGACACTCCGATAGTAGCCACTTCCTGTCTCGGCATCAATCATGCCATCTTCAATGAACGTACATTCGACTACTGTATCGTCGACGAAGCCTCTCAAATCACCCTTCCTGTCTGCCTCGGACCCATCCGCCTCGCTCGAACATTCATTCTAGTCGGCGACCACAACCAGCTTCCACCACTTGTCCAAAACGAAGAGGCTCGTACAGGGGGTCTGGATATCAGTCTCTTCAAGCATCTATCAGACATGCATCCGAGCTCAGTAGTCTACCTCGAGCACCAATACCGAATGTGCGAAGACGTACAGGCTTTAAGCAACGCCCTCATCTATGGCGGGCGACTCAAATGTGGAAACGCAGAAGTCGCAGCCCGCAGTCTCGAAGTTCCTAACATCGATGGCCTGAAAAACAATCACTTCAGCCCCTCCACCATCTCCCGCAGCCAGAAATCAATCTGTCTTGGCGGCGCCATGAGAGGCAGATGCTGGATCCGCGACCTCATCTCCCCAGAAATCAAAGTAGCCTTCATAAACACCGACCCGTTAGTCCCTGTTTCAAGAGAAGAATCCAGGGGTAACGGGACAATCAATCCCACAGAAGTCAAGCTTTGCGTCCAGCTCGTAGAGTCCCTCCTCAGCGTCGGCGTACCAGCTTCAAGCATAGGCGTCATGACACACTACCGCTCCCAACTTGCGCTCCTGCAACACGGACTCCGCTCACACTCCGATGTAGAAATGCACACCGCAGATCGTTTTCAGGGCCGGGACAAAGAAGTTATCATCTTGTCGCTTGTGCGCTCGAATGAGGCGAAGAATATTGGTGACTTGCTGAAGGATTGGAGGAGGATCAATGTAGCCTTTACGCGAGCTAAGAGCAAGTTGCTTGTTATTGGATCGAGGGAGACGCTGAAGGGCAATGGCGATGATGAGATGGTGTCGAAGTTCGTGGGCTTGATGGAGGAGAAGGATTGGATTTACGACTTGCCTAATGGTGCGTTGGAGAATCATTATTTCGAAGAGGTCGGCACACAAGCTACGCAAGCTACTGCTAGTGCTGGTAGCAAACATGGCGGTACGCAGCTCAAGGGTTTTGAGGATGCAGATACCGGTATGAGGAAAGAGACAACGATTACCGGCAAGAGGAAGTTCGGCGCCGAAGCCCGTGGCAAGGAGAATGCCGGAGGTACGAGACAGGCCAGAAAGAAGGTCGTGGGGCAGAGGCCTTTTAAACCACCGAGAATGTCGGTGTTGGGGGATATTCTTAATGAGCAGTTGGGTTAGGTTATGCATAGGATATTTAAGAGCGAGGGCGTTCAGGATTAGCATGGAGTATCTTGAATATTGCTACAGTAGGGTAGTACAGTGGATATCAACGTAGCGAATGAACAAATTATGATCATGATTGCCCCGTATATACTCCTGAACGCAGGCTCCTCCTCATCTCGGCCGTTCCCCAGAGATATCTTCATACTCTAGCCGATCCATCCCCTCCATCCCACCACCACTATCAAACCTATCTCACAAATTAGCACACATCCACTACCTCTCATTATATTCTCCTCCCTCGCACCCCCATCACCCATCACCCATCACCCAACACAAAAAAGCAAAAAACAAACACAACTCACCCCTGCTCCCCAACAATCTCCTTCGTATACCGAATCAGCGCCTCCAGCTGCCTCACACACCCCGTCAGACTCTGGCTATAGCTATAGCTATAAATCTGACTCCACTTCCTGCCCTCTCCCTCGCTTGCCCCGCTTGCCACACGCTCGATCTCGCGCGTCTGCGCTTGCTCGGCTTCGATCTCGGCCATTTTGTCGAGGAGGCGTTTGCGTGCTAGGGCTGCGGAGGGCAGGTAGCGCTGTGGTTTTTTGTTTCGGATTAGCGGTTATTGACAATGTGGATGGGGCTGGGACTGGGATATGCTAGGAAAGGAAAATGGGGACATGGGGGATGGGAGGCGTGGGAGGGGTGGTCACTTACGGGTACTTTTCTATCACCCCTCAGTGCCCCAGCAAGCACGTATAGATTCATTAGTATAGCGGCCACGGCGTCCCGTCTATACGCGAGTAGAGTCTCAGCCGCTTGAGCGTTATCGTCGGATATGTAGTGTGGGTGGAAGAAGAGGGATGATTGGCGGACGGAGACGAGGTATTCGAAGAAGCGCTCCGTGGAGTCGATGAGCGCGGAGTAGGGGAGCGGGTTGAAGGGTGCGCGGAGACGGATTTCGTGACGTGTTAGGGCCTGGGCAGGTTAGTTGCGAAGGGGTTAGGGCTGGGAGGAGGTGTACCATTAGTTGGCGGATTCGAACGAAGCCTTCGCGGAGGCGTCCTTCCAGCATTTCTACAGGAGAACAAGTCAGACAAGGTGAAAAGCCTATAAGAACGAGATAGATCGGAATGGCCAATTAAAGATAGAGCAATCTAGAAGGTTGCACCAGGTTAGAAAATGAAGCGTACCTGATCTCTCGATATCCTCTTTCCCCGGTTCATCTCCTTGCTCATAGTAAACGTATTTCGCAACGATACCTCGGTATATTATACTCGAATAAATCATCATGCCTGAGAGAGCTTTTCGGAGCTCATGCCTTGCAACAAAAGGCCACAATATCCAGTTGACAACAACAGCTGCTACGACACCGACAACGAATGCAGCTCCCCGGGTCCAAGCAATATGTGCCACTGAAGGTAGCCCATCTGCTGCTTTCGCTCCTAGAGAAACGACTATAAATGATATGCAGCCCACAATTCCGGAACGAGGGTGTTGGCTTTGTGTGAACCTATATATCATGGGTATCATGTAGATAGCTGCAAATGCAGCCATCACATAGGGGTTACCATTGCGAGATCCATATGCCAGGCCTCCCCATACAGCTCCAAGGACTCCACAAAAAGCACGAGTAACTAGGTCCTGGAAGTTTCCACCGATCCTGGGACATTGTTAGCCTGCGAGGATATCCTTTTCGGATAGAATTACTCGCCTTGGATGAGCCATTACCCAAACTAGAACGACTCCCCACCAGCTCTCATTTTGATTCCACCAGCCTCTACTTTTTTCCAGCCACGCCGGTACTGACAGCAAAGATGTGACGATGATGATTTTAAGAGCGTGCCTAGTCTCAAATCCTTGGAGACGATGTAAGACGGACCAAAGCTTGTATCGAAATCGCTTCTTCTTCGGCGTGCTTCGGTCCATAGCAACATCCTCCTCCTCCTCATACTTTCCCAATGTCTCAGCGCGCGTAATTCCTGGGTCCGGGTCTTTTTCTTTCTCGTGGTGGCGTGGTAGTGGTTTGTAGATATTGGCCATGCCCTTCATGGTCTTTGCCAGTTGTGACTGACTTCGAAAATAGTGACCTGCTGTGACACCACCTCGATCGTGCCTCACCTGAGCATTAGTCCGTTGTAGCGCCTTCCCGAATGGATACGAGGGAAGATATATCCGCCATCCTCGGTGGCGCTGTTGCATTTGCATAACCTTGACAAGCAGTGCTTCTACGCTATTCGCTGCCAATCTGATTGGGTGTATGAAAAGGAAAAGTTCCACAACTTGTGGATGGTTTGAGTAAGTTGGTGGAAGTGCTGGATTATGCATTAGAGAGTCTTCCGCTTCGTCAAATTTGATTATGACTTTTCTGATTTTCGTTAATGCTCCGACTATATCGGATGAAGTCGATTCAGGTGGCCCCAAATATTGCCGGTATCCGGACATGTTCATTAACACAGCATCGCATCTCGCCAGTGACTTTCTCATCCACGAGAGAAGGTCCGAGGTGGGATCAGCTAGTTTAGTTGCCACTAACTTGACTGCCCTCTCCTCTGTATTTGATCTTGATAATGATGGACGCTGAGGGGGATTATCGACGTCGATGACAATTTCGGCGTCCGCTTTGGGGGACCTTTCTATTGGCGCCTGCTCGTTCTTCCTTTTTATCTCCATTTCATCAAATAACTGGGTTTCAGTACTCAAAGATAACAGAGATCTGATGACGGCCTGCATCAGATTCCGCAATTCCATAACATCTGTCGGGCGGAAGCGAGTTAGGGAGATATCCAAGACCAAATCTCTGTATGCTTGTGAGAGGTTCACAAAGGTCCAAGCCATCTGCCGATACTGGGTAACATTGTCTGGTTGAGGGAGCACTAGCCCTTTTTGCATGACCTCAAAGGCACCATGGAGGGCCACCGCGAGCGGCCTCGCTCCAGCATCCGGATAGAAAGTGCAGCATATTAAGAGTGATAGAGCTTGTCCAAACAGCCAAGGAATGCCATAATCAAATAATTTCCCCCAAGCAATTGCTTCTGAGGTATTTGCTAAACAGGTATATAGAACAGCAATACCAGCACAGAGCACCATTTGGTACATTCTAATATAGTAGCTTCTAAGGGCCGCGATTATACCCATGAAAATAACGAGAAATGCGGCTAGAATACCTCCGTATCCTCTCCTTGCCACGGCGGTGGAATCAGACAGCCAGAGGGCGAAAGCTCCCCATCCCAGACCAATAGCGGTCCCAAGGATTGTCAGGAAAGCTCCATCAATCTGAGCTCCAATTGTCCGTCCAGGGTGATTGATCAAGGCAGACAGGACCATAATGTACGAGTATCGTCCCAACCATATCCGGATTGAAGGGACGAGGCATAGAATGTAGGCAATGAAAAAAGCCAGGAATGATTTGGTCAACTTGATCCCGGCTCGGGTAGTCACGACAGCTGTCGCAACGTTCTTAATTGCTTGCCATTGACCTGGCAGAAAAGCTTTGGGAGAAAGAGGATTCCGCGTCTTGAAAGCAGCCGGTAATGTATATTCTGCGTCCTTCATGAGGTTTTCATAGTTCACCTTGGGCGGTTTGAAGAAGGAAGCATCGAAGAACCCATCTCGAAGTTCTTCGACTCCGTAGGTTTCGAGATCTAAATTCAGATCTTGTAGGAGACTGTCTAGATGGCTATGGCTCATGCTAGGACGAGGAGAGCCACCAGGGGTGGAATTTCCGGGGCTTTTCAGAGATGATCTTGATCGGCGGCCACTCCGGCTGTAGGAGCCCATGTAAATACTGGATACAGAGGACCTTGGCCCTTCAGTGGGAGCAGGTAATTGAACATGTCTTCTATCCGGAGAACCCGTCCGTGGAAAGCGCCGACGATGTATTCGAGGTGTGTTGTCAGCGTCGTGTGATGCTGCTGCAGAGTCCCGTCTTGGCTGGAGCGAAGAAGGTGGGAAGAGAACCTGAGGCGCATCGCTGATGTGTTTGGAAGAAGCCATCGCCCCTTTTCATATTGAAAGTCTGCTTATGCTTTGTAAGCGGCCATTTCCAAGTAAAGTCATGCAATATTATCGCACGCCATCATCTTGGACATTTTCAACATAAATGGGTCGATATTACCGTTCTTGGTCGTTGGATCACGCTTTTTAGGATTGGATTTCAGTCCATGTCATACCTTAAGGTAAAGGTAAAGTATCGCTGGGTACTTACCGCTTTCGGGATTAGCCTCTTTTTTTCATCTCGTTTGTTTTCCCGATAAAAGAAAGGCCAACGACGCCTCGCCTCGCTTATATATTAAGGTTGTGGCCATGCAATTGTGAATGGGCAATATCTCACTTCTGCGCTTCAGGACACACTCTTGAGTCTTGACAACCTCAATTCAACAAACCCAGACCAACCACATTTTGGTGCTTGGATTCGACATGGACGCGGTCACCGTGAGTCAAATTAGCCTTGTCACCGCTCCCTACGACAATGTCGACACGAGCGACGACGAGTCCGAGACAACCCCAGACGCGCTGGCTGGCCTTCCACGTGTCTCTGGTGTGAATGGAAATGGGAATGCGAATGGGAATGGGCTCAATGGAGGCGTTCAAGTTGAAATCCTTGAGCCTTCTGACGATAGCTCTCTCGATGGCAGTGAAGAGGATGAGGAATGGGATATCGAATCGGTTTTCGAAGAGACTCTCGGCGAGATAGATGACCAATATCTCTTTCAGGGTGGTGAGTGCATGAATCTGAAACTCAACATTATATGTTCGCGCTAAAGGAAATTCCGCATATAGACCCAAATGCATGCACCTACGATGAGGCTATTCAATACCGAAATGACCTTCGCACTTTTGGTCCCGAGGAGTTTTGCTCACGGACTATCGAGGCAGGAACCATCACAGCAAAGAAACTATTGACCGCATTTAATCTTCGGCCTCCTCCAGACATGGAGGGATCACCTGACGACGCTTACTATCAGCTCTTAAGCGTTGGTATAAGCCGGGAGTTATCCAAGAGAATTAAGCTTCCTCAATTCAATACTATTGACGACGCGGTTACTCTGCTCAAAGGGTCGCGCAATATCATCGTCCTCACCGGTGCTGGTATATCCACTTCCCTTGGCATCCCTGACTTCCGATCTAAAGACATTGGTCTTTACTCAAAGCTGCAGCATCTTGGCCTCAGCGATCCTCAGGAAGTCTTCGACATAAGCCTGTTCAGAGAGGACCCTACCTACTTTTACTCGGTCGCGAAGGACATCATCCCTGAAGGCGACCGATTCACCCCCACTCACAAATTCATCCACATGCTCCAGCAAAAAGGAAAGCTACTCACAAACTACACTCAAAATATCGACAATCTCGAGAATATCGCCGGCATTCTACCCGAGAAGCTGATCCAGTGCCATGGATCGTTCGCCACTGCCTCATGCATTCAATGCAAATACCAAGTTGACGGCACCGTGATCTTCCCCGACATCAGAGCCAACCGTATCCCGCGCTGCGATAAATGCATCGCCCTCTTACGCGCTCAAAAGGGCGCTAATGGCATGAAGCGCAAGCGCTCTGCTAACGGCCAAGACAAGAAGCGCCGTCGATTCGACAGTAACAGTGATTCAGAAGAAGAGGAAGATTATGACATCCCCGAAGCGGGTGTAATGAAGCCCGACATTACCTTTTTCGGCGAGCCGCTCCCAACGCGCTTCTCCGAGCGCCTTACAACCCACGACAAAGACCTCGTTGACCTCGTCATCGTCATGGGCACATCGTTGAAAGTTGCGCCTGTCTCGGACGTCGTGCCGTATCTCCCTTCGCATATCCCACAGATCTACATCTCCCGCGACCCAGTCTCGCACGTCAACTTCGACATCGATCTACTGGGCGATTGCGATATCGTGGTAGCAGAACTGTGCCGACGCGCAGGCTGGGATCTTAATCACGAGATGGTGCCCAAGGATCAGAAGGCGGATATCAAGCTACAGGATGGCTTTACGTCTCGATATCGCTTCTCTGTCAAAACGTGAATTATGCCCGAGAAGCTAGCTGTAAGGAGTCCTGATGGGAAGTCCGGAATACCTAATGTCTTTTCACCGTTCTTATTAATTGGCGTTTGTGGCGAAGGAGTGGAGTGGGCGGGATTTTGGTTGTGCATGGCTAGACCGAGTACATTTCACTTAACTGATCGGGGCAGTTCAAAGTGGCGATATCGCTTTATCGCATGTAAAAGCAAGGCGTGTTTCTCTTTTTTTCGGATACAACATGTCTTTCATTACAATAGCTGCGATTCCAAACATGTATTCTTGGGAGTGGTTAGACTTATGGATAATAATCAAAAGAGAATCTGATAGTTGCATTACATCTTAATTCATATCTGGCTTGTGATGTCCCTTTTAATGTAAAGTATTAACTCCAGAGTCGGAAGTCGATGATTTACCTCTACCTATGCTTCTCCAAGTCATGCAACATCCGCATACGTACTTGTATGAGGGGGGTGGATATTATATGCATGCATGCGTCAAAACCAACATCTACGTACAAGTTCCCCTACCTCTCAAACCAACATCCCCCTTTCCGAGTCCAAGCACCAGCACTCTTTCCTTCCGGCTAAAGCCCATTAATCACCAACAAGACCTTAAACCCCCAACTGCCATCTAACAGGTAGAGTTTATGTCACACCGATATTCAGCATGCTTCTACCTTCTACCCTCGGAATGCCTCACCTTCCATCCCGTGCCTTGCTAGCTTAGCCTCCTCTCCTCTTTTACGAACGTTCACCGCCAACAATCAACAACCAACAACCAACCACATACCTTCTCTTCCATATGCACCCTCAAGGAATCCCTCCAGCACCAGCCCAGCCAATCTCCCGCCACTAGTCCCTCCCAAGTACCGTTCTATACAGAGTATGGCATGGGCATTTCAACACGCCACGAACATGACGACCCTAATATCTTAAAGACCCGCGCGATACGAAGACCTAATAAACGGTTTACGTTTCATAAAATCTACACATAGGTACCCAGTCTTCACACACCAAAGAGTGCCCCAGATACTCTTCTTCAGGAGAAAGAAAACGGCAAGCAGTGAAATCAAGGACTTGCAAGCTAAGCGCTCGCTCTACGTATAATATGGTATCTGCGCCCGTGCCCGAGCCGAGGTCGCGGATTAAGCCTCGTGGATTTTATCAGGACTTGCCTACCTAGTATATATACTACTTAGGGTATAACTACAGCAGTGCGTTGTACAGCACAGTACCATACAATATAACACAAGATATATCCCATGTAGACACGCACGCAAATAGCCGGTTTTGAAAGAGCAAGAAGCGAGCCAGCCATCCATCATACGAGCTCGATAAGCTTTCCCCAACTAGGTGCGCACCATTTCGACTTTTATCATACAGCTAGTATTTTCGAGATACAAACTTGATGAAGCAATGGACGTCTATTTCGGGTGCGCTTTTCCATTACTCGCCGCTTGCAGCTGTCTAGAGAGGCCAGGGGAGGGTTCAAGCTTGAAGTCTATCATGTGTCTTCGTTCTTCCATACTACATGAATCAAGTCGAGGTTTGAGTTTACTCACCTATAAATGTAGATGGACGGAAGTCTAGCATTGGTCATCAAATACATATGTGTTGCAAAGTGATTACCGACATACCGTACTTGCCTCTGCCAGGTTCCAATGCTGTTTAAAAAACAAGAGGGAGTTGCAGAAGTTGGATTGCTGGTTAGGACTTGACGGCGAACGTATGGCTTTAAGAAACGCCACGGAGGGAGTGGGGAGCGTAGAAAGGCGGCTAAACGAGATTCAGCAGAAGTAATAGATAAAAGTGCTGCGGGTTCTTCTTGAGGGAGAGGGATGATTTGATTCAAGGGACACCGAGAGTCTGCAAGAGATACCGAAAGATAATTGTCCGGTGCTTGAAAGTTGACATAAGGAACGAGTGAGGGCTGATGGCAAAGGCAAGGATATCTCGGGGAAGCCTCTTCTATCTTTGAGACTTGGAAGGTGGCTTTTCATGTTGACTCGGTGTCGAAAGAGGCTGCAGATGTTCAGACTTGAAGAATATATTCCTTGAGGCCTTACCGCTAGGCAGAATATCGAGATGAATGCTGCTAATGACTTGAAAGGGCCGTAAAAGCTGCCTTGCCTCAACAATATAAAGGCAGACTTGATGTCAAATTGTAAAGGAGAGGGGTAGTATTGAAAAGGGGGTAAATGGAACTGTTGCCTTGTTTAGTAAACTCTCATTACCGCAGCATATAGAGCACCGAGACTTTCGACAGCCTCCGCACACTGATGCATCGGTATGGAGAATTCTTCCACAATAGTACTCGTAGTTGTGATTCAAGTTCCTCAACTTTTTGGTTGTTTCCTTTTCCCTCTGTTCACCTTTTCTACCCCACCTTCAACGTCAAAACCTGCCTTGACGAGGCTTTGGGTCACCTCACTGCTTGTGTGGGGATATGAACTATCGAAACGAGGGGCTATGCTCGGGTCGGTACACACAAATTCGCCATCTGATTGCATTCCCGCAGGTTGTCAGACTCTGCGCTTCGTATTCGTGCTCTGGAATGCTCATTAGAATCCTTGGTATGAGTTTTGCACATGAGAGATTGGCGGAATGCTCACCAAATCAAATACCTAGCTTATTAAGACTCCTTTCCGGTATGGATTTCATCCTCCCGACACCATATACGAAACCGGTAGTCCTGACTTCCGGCATTTGGAAGTAAAATTGTGGGTTGAGAACTACTCAGCCTCGTACACAAATCGGAATCTGATATTATCACGAGACATTTGCCATTAGGTCATGACATGTAATTTGGCATACAAAGTGCCGAATGGAAGAAGAAATCCATGCGAGTGTCACGTTGACGCGCAACAGGCGAGACTACTCAGCCCCTTTTTCTTCAATACTGTACAGTAGTCTCGTCTCGCCACGACAAAGTCTGCAAACCCCTTTCTGGCTGTAGATCTGGCCCCTCGCTTATCGCAGCTAGGATTAATACAGCATTAGTGGCTGGAGGCTGGCGCATGGCAAGTTGAAACATGGAACATGTTTTGAGTTTCTTCCAACCTCTTTCATTTTTTCAAAAGGAGGGGTTGACGAATTTCTATGGTCCGGGCATACTTCGTATAATCTGCAAGCCGAGTCGGGAAGGAGAGGAGACTGAGACATGCGATAACCAGGCGGTTAAGTTATTGGGCCAAGATGCTAATGTTGTGCCAAGCGGGGCATTGCTGTGTTTAGCGGCGTCTGTGAGCAAGACAAGTCTTCGGGAATTGGAGGGAGTTGGGAGTTGGTGCTACAAGTGGCGGCATTTACAAGTACGGTAACAAATTGTTGACTCAATAATATCGCCACAAGCTCTTGGTCTGCCATAAAGAAGTTCCAGTGATACTCGACTCGTACCTACTCCGTACCCAGGTTCCAGCTCCATGCATGTGTTGGGGCTCAGCCTCGCGGTTGTCATGAATTGCCTTGTCCCAGCTTTCGTTAAGTTTGTTTGCCTCGCCGTCCCAGCTGGACTGTCGTAGCTGTACACCAATGAATGAGTCTTGTGGGCGAATTGTTGGTGCGGAGACATCACCAGCGAAAAGGTACAGAGGCACAGCTTCTGTGAACGCTTTCCTGGCAATATTAATTGCTTGATGTTTTGGTCAGCGCCTGATGGCTAGGTAGGGTAGGTACCTGGGTATGCACCAATTGGTTATAGATATGGAGGACATATGAGAGGGATCACTAGATAGGATCATGGATGCAATGTGCTGTGCTGTACTGTAAAGTGTTCGCTGTGCTGGACCTGTCACTGTTGAACACCACATCTTGTGCTTCTTTTGGCCAGTATCTCAACGTGAGGTCCAATGCTAAGTTGCTGACTACTCGTTGATGGCTTGATGACTGGACTCGTTGCTGACCGGCTACTTCGGGCATCAGTTATAAGCAGTTCCAGAGGACTGCCTGCACTGCTTGAAGACTCCAGAGCAGAAGAACACCGATAGCGGGGTGGCATCAGCTTGGCACATATCATGCTGGTGGATGCACACCAGCAGCGAAAAAGCAGATATGCCAATAGAATACTGGTATTGGGAAGTGCTTTTTCTGCTTCTGGAATTCTGACACTTTTGTGAAGTCTTGATAAAGAGAGAGATGCAAGACTGGATCTGGTTGGTTGACGTTTACTACTCCGTACTGTAAAGATCGTGATCGTTGTGATCTGGGGCAAGGGCAAGGGCAAGGAAGCAAGAAAGAGGAACAAGGAAAGAGTTACGCTGGCACGGCCGTTGACCACTCCACTACTCGGGTTTCTCTGCACGCACGCCTCACACGGAAAGACCAGTCTTGTTCAAGTAAGGTCACATATAGGGCCGCGCCATCTCTGAATTCTGAATGGGGCGCGTCTAATCCATACCTAGGGAACTTAAACCGGGGCCGAAAGGGAAAGGCGCAGATTTATGTATATACGGTATATATATATATATAAATAATATAGAATTATAATGAAGCCTTTGCCAGTACACGACAGCGAGGTCTCTGTCTCTAGGTACTTGGACCCCATAATTACTGGTTTCTGTGGCGTTTTCGTAGCCGCTCTAGAGGCCTAAAAGCGGAAGCCAAAAATCGCAGGTTCACACCACACCCAACCTCACCTCACTCAAAAAGGAGGTGGAGGTCACAGCACAGCCTCCTTTTTCACGCTAACTTCTCAACATCCCTACCTAGACTCCAGAGGCCCATTGGGTCTGGGACTGGGATCAAGAGATTCGGCTTCGTCCAAGAGAGCAGCCCATCTCCGAAAAACTTGTCCTGTGAATTATTCCATTCTTTCTCATTCTACGAAGTACTTTATTGAATTCAATGCCCTCAGCCCGACCAATTTCCTCCGCCTCGTCCTTGCGCCTGTGCCAGATGTCGAAGCCATAAGGGAGGTCGAACTCAGCGTCAACGCCTCGAGAATCCGCATTCGAACCCCTTCAAATCGAATCCGTCGACCAATCCTGCCCTTCGAGCTTTACAAGGTCCCCCAGCGGCTGTTTGATGGCCATCACATAGGTGAGGAATACCCCGTTTGTTTACATTGAATACCTCCCTGGAGAAGTGTTGCTGCGCTACTGCTCCACCAGCGACGATATACTCGACTGTCTGGCAAACGGCGATACAAAGTTCGGCCAAGCCATTTGATCAAATATGCCGCAGTCCGCGTGCTTGGCTCATTCCACTGAAATCATAAAAGTCTTGTCAACTCAAATGTTGAGAAAACCCTAGCTTATATCCTTCTCGGCACTCTAGATCTGCCTCTCTTCCTCAAGGCTCAACACTTTGACACAGCCTCTTTCAGATGCCGACAACATTCGGGCCCGATCTACGAAATACACGCCAAGGCTCTGCGCCGCCTCGGGCTGTGCGCTGACGAAACAAAGGAGGTTTGTTGACACCAGTCGTTACGGTCTGCTGCCATCATGACAAGTCGAGACGGCGTATCGCCATCGCCAAGTCCAGGTGGACGGAGGCAACGGGCGTAGGTTTTCCCCTCAACGTCAAGATATGTATTTGGCCAGCCTTGCTAAAATACAATTGTCCGAACAGGCCTACCATCACTATCGATACATCTGCTGTCAGTAACATGAATCCCAGCCCGCCTCAAGATATGGATAGCGATTCAGTTGCTTTAAGAGCATTTCCTAACTCGCCTACCACTCTACAGGGAGAGCCATCCAGCCCTTCCATGAACGATGGAGCTACCAGCTCGTCAATCAATCGATCACATCACGCAAGCCATTCCAGTCAAGGCAGCCGGATATCTATACCCGATCTTCGATCTGCACCATCGTTTGATAGCAAAAGGGAGAGACAAAACCATTCTGATAGGGATAGCCGGCCGACATCACCACACAATGTTTCCTCGCCCACGTCGAGAGGGGGGGATAAAGCACATGGCTTTCTTGCCGTGCCAGGATTGAGGTCGAGACAAAACTCGGTGGAATCAGACGATGGAGATCACCCAGGTACAAATTACAGCGGCGAGACTTTTGCAAACAGTGCTCAAGGAGACAAGGATAAAGTTGGGAATGTACCGGGAAACGAAGATATCATGAACGACTCAGAAGCTCTGACCGCTGATCCAGGCGCGGAAGGCGACTTTGAGGTTCAAGACAACAATTTTGCCTTCTCTCAAGGACAATTGAACAAACTGATCAACCCGAAAAGTTTATCCACGTTCTATGCCTTAGGAGGCTTGGCTGGGTTGGAGAAGGGGCTGCGGACAAACCGCAAATCTGGCTTGAGCGTGGATGAAGGTGACTTGGATGGGACTGTAACCTTTGATGAAGCAAAGGAGGCTGCTAAGAACGTGTCGCCTGAGCTTCTCGATGATTCAAAGGCGCCTCTTGCACGTATAGACTCGAAAGATTCAGAACCCCCAGTTAGAAGGACGAATACGACATCACAGGAATCGTTCTGCGACCGAAAACGTATTTTCAGCGACAACCGGTTACCGGTGAAAAAAGGGAAGAGCTTGCTTCAACTGATGTGGATCACGTATAATGACAAAGTTCTGATCCTCCTTTCAATCGCCGCGGCGGTATCGTTAGCTGTCGGTCTGTACCAAACGTTGGACCCCGCACACACCCGATAACCCCCCAATCGAGTGGGTTGAGGGTGTTGCTATCATTGTGGCTATTGTCATTGTGGTAGTTGTTGGTTCGTTGAACGATTTTCAGAAAGAACGGCAATTTGTGAAGCTGAACAAGAAGAAGCAAGACCGGGACGTCAATGTTGTTCGATCTGGTAGAACCCGGGAGATTTCAGTCTTCGACGTGCTGGTTGGAGACGTGATGCATCTGGAGCCAGGAGACATGATTCCAGTGGACGGAATTTTCATTCAAGGCCACAACATCAAATGCGATGAATCGCAAACCACTGGAGAATCTGATCTGATCCGCAAGCAACCGGCTGATGTGGTCTATAATGCCATCGTAAACCACGACAGTGTGCGAAAACTAGACCCTTTTATTCTTTCTGGAGCACAGGTCACAGAAGGTGTTGGAACCTTCCTGGTCACTTCAACGGGCGTCAATTCAAGCTACGGAAAGACTCTCATGTCTTTGCGAGAAGATCCGGAGGTTACTCCTCTGCAATCGAAGCTGAACACTCTGGCTGAGTACATTGCCAAACTAGGCGGTGCTGCTGGTCTACTTCTCTTCATTGTCCTCTTCATCGAATTCTTGGTTCGTCTACCTCACGATCATGGTACACCGACGCAGAAAGGCCAGGATTTCCTGAATATTTTCATCGTCACTGTGACTATCATTGTTGTGGCTGTGCCGGAAGGTTTACCTCTTGCTGTTACACTCGCATTGGCTTTCGCAACTACTAGGATGCTTAAAGACAACAATCTTGTTCGACATTTGAAGGCTTGTGAGGTCATGGGTAACGCGACCACCATTTGCTCCGACAAAACTGGAACGTTAACGCAGAATCAAATGAAGGTAGTCGCTGGCACTTTGGGCACTAGCTCACGCTTTGGTGGCACTGTCGATACTTCTCCCAAAGACACCGCTAATGCCTCCGGCAAAGGCAAGCAGACTCAAGCGCCTGAGGCAACGGAAAACATACCAGCACAAGAGGTCGTTTCTTCTCTAGATCCAGCGGTCAAGGCTTTGTTGATGCAATCTATCGTCCTCAATTCTACTGCATTCGAGGGTGAACTTGACGGCGCTCAGACGTTCGTCGGTTCAAAGACAGAGACTGCTCTACTGACATTTGCGAAAGAGTTCCTTGGAATGGGTCCTGTTGACGAGGAACGATCGAACGCCACGGTTGTGCAGCTCATCCCTTTCGATTCTGGCCGTAAATGCATGGGTATTGTCGTACGGTTGGAAAATGGAAAATACAGACTCTTTGTAAAGGGAGCGTCCGAAATCTTACTCGAAAAGTGCTCAAACCTCATTCGGGACCCTACCAAAGAACCTTCCAGCACCACCATGACAGCGGACAGTCGTCAAACATTACTTGGTTTGATTGACAATTATGCCAATCGCTCTCTACGAACAATTGCTATGGTCTACCGCGATTTTGACAAATGGCCCGCTAAGGGGGCTCGGATTGCTGAGGGTGATAAGAACGAGGTCGTTTTCGATGATATCTTCAGGCAAATGGTCTTACTAAGCATCGTTGGAATTCAAGATCCGCTCCGTCCAGGTGTCCCCGAAGCTGTTGCCGTTTGCCAGAAAGCTGGGGTTGTGGTCCGTATGGTTACGGGAGACAACATGACCACGGCTAAGGCTATTGCGACTGAATGTGGAATCTTCACCCCGGGTGGAATCATCATGGAGGGACCTGCTTTTCGAAAGCTGAGTAAGGCTAAGATGGATCAAACCATCCCACGCCTACAAGTTCTCGCTCGTTCTAGCCCTGAAGATAAGCGGATCCTTGTCAAGCGTCTTAAAGAGCTGGGAGAGACCGTTGCTGTAACGGGTGATGGAACCAATGATGCACCCGCTCTTAAGACTGCTGATGTTGGATTTTCAATGGGCATTGCAGGTACCGAGGTGGCAAAGGAAGCGTCAGCTATTATCTTGATGGACGACAACTTCAAATCCATCGTCAAAGCTATGATGTGGGGCCGTGCAGTCAACGATGCAGTGAAGAAGTTCTTGCAATTTCAGGTCACGGTCAATATCACTGCAGTCATGCTTACCTTCGTTTCCGCTGTTGCTAGCAGTTCTGAAGAGTCTGTATTGACGGCTGTACAACTACTCTGGGTTAACCTTATTATGGACACTATGGCTGCTCTTGCGTTGGCTACGGATCCTCCGACTGAAAGCATCCTGGACCGAAAACCAGATCCCAAATCAGCTCCTCTTATCACCATCACCATGTGGAAGATGATCATCGGCGAGGCACTCTATCAACTAGCTATAACATTTCTTCTTTATTTTGGGTCGGAAAAGATTCTCTCGTACACATCTCAACGGGAGCTTGATTCAGTAAACACACTCGTCTTTAACACCTTCGTCTGGATGCAAATATTCAATCAATGGAAGTAAGTCTAACTCAAAACATGCCCCTTTACTACATACACTAAAACCATACAGCAATCGTCGTTTGGACAATAAGTTTAATATATTTGAAGGTGTTACTAAGAACTGGTTCTTCATGGGAATTAATGTCATCATGGTTGCTGGCCAGGTCATGATCATCTTCGTGGGTGGAGCAGCTTTCAACGTAAAACGACTAAATGGTGCACAATGGGCCTATTCAATTGTCCTCGGATTCTTGTCTATTCCGATCGGTGCTGTCATCCGTCTCGTACCTGATGAGTTGATCCTGCGACTCATACCCGATTATATTAAGAATAGACCAAAGGGACCGGAGTTGAGGATTTCCGACGAAGAAGAGGCATTCCAGTTCCCTCAGCCGTTGGCAGATGTCAAGGAAGAATTAAGTTTCCTCAAGAGAGTCAAGGGTGGCCGGTTGAATAATCTCAAGTTCGCTATGCAGCAAGCACGCGATGAACTCCTGCCACGTTCTAGAAGTGGCTCTCGTTCGAGAAGCAACTCTGTTCCTCAGACACCCAGTGGCGACTCTCAGCGCGAGGATCAATTTGGCTCTCCTCAGCCACCCCAGCCAACTCCCGAATCCCGAAAGCGTGGCCGATCGAACCGATCACGATCAAATTCTGCACTAGGCGCCGCTCTTGTCATGCCAGGTATCGTGGGGGGAAGTATAGCGGGATGGTCACAGTCACCAATCGAACGCTCAGCAGATTCAATGCCTTTCTCTCGTCAGAATGGCCGCCAAGAACTCGAGTCTAGAGGCGACGTTGAGATACACCCGGACACCAGTTCTCAGGACCCCATAATTACCGAAGATCCGCATCATTTAGACGCTCCCCCAAGTCAAATCGACGAGATCTCACCCCTTGGTTCAACACAATTACCAAATTCATCAAAACTCACATAGATTGTCATTTCGAGGACATATCTTCCATCACCCTCTCTCACCAATGTCTATAGTGTACACTACGCAGCGTTCCATATTTCTTTTTGTACATATACCTCTTCGCACGGCCAGGTTGGCGCCATTGGAGTTTGGGTTTTCGTTGGCGAGTTTTATTAACATTCTCGCATTGCCCGGCGTTCGGATGGCAACTTCTTTCTGCCTTGTCGCTTCCAAAAAATATTGTTTCTTGTCGCTACCTCATACCTCTATTATATTGTTTGATGTTTTCTGGATAATGCCAATAACAGTATCCTGTTGTTGGCTGGTGGAGCAAGAGGCCACTTGGGTTTAAAATAGAATTCCGGTGGATGAAAGGATGTCCATATGACCGTCGTTACTAAAGCGGAGCAAGAACATAGATCAATAGGTTCTAGTGCGTAATGCACCGTACTATTCCTCTACGGATAGTATCAATTAAGAAAAGTTAAATAAGTCTTTTTGATCATTCAAAGCATGCGAGACATTTGCTGAAGTGAGTGTGTGCGAGTCAAAATCGGCAATCTATTTGTCCCTGATACCCTTACTCATACCAGTCATCGACCCATCAGATAACCTAACTTGCTTCAAATACAACCTTGAATTGCTAATCTCTGATTCACATCCCAAAATCACCCACACTTCTCCAAAACAGCCAAATGCCACCTGCCTATCTATCATCCACCTACCACACAGCATCATCTCAGAGAACAATAAAGCCTTTGCAGTAAACAGCGGCTAACCAAAGAGGCAACCCGAATTCCACTCCCTACAATATTCACCATGGGCTGCTTCTACTCAAAGGGAGAATTTGAATTTGAATCTACAGCTAAGCCTAACACCGATCTAGAGGTGCCCTTGATCGCATCTCCTATCCCCCTTCAATTCTCTTCAGATGAAGCAAACGATCTATCTTCTGGACTTAATTTCAATGCAGATTACTTTGCTATTCCGCTGGATACTCTTTTGGATGAGAAATTATAAGTAGGATTAGGATGGGGATAGGATGATGATGAGGACGTTTTTGTTCTTTGCATAAGATATTGTTAGTATGCTGGGAGATTGTGGATTTGGTTGGGATTTTGGGGATTGTGAGTTTGTAATTCTGGATTGTGCTGCGGATGATGTTTCTTTGGTGGGCTCGTTGTCTTTATTATAACGACGTTCTGATACTCTAGATAGATCTGGGGATGATTATGACTCTGGTTCTGGTTCTAGAAACTATAGGCTTCCTTCTCCTCTACTTCCACGTCCCCCTGCAGAGGACGGCACTCGGAAACTACGTAGAAAAGCAAGAAAGATGACCTTGGGGCCTAGATGAGGAGGCTGGTTTTAAGAGCGTTGATATGGTTCGGGCGTCTAGGAACTGAGAAGGGGGTGGAGGTAGTTAATTAGTCTGGGAGCTGGAGTGGGATATATATTACATAGATAGGATAAATCCCCACTATTCGGAGCGGCGGAGCGGTGGAGCGGCACCACTAGCGCCACCGGTCCGTCTGCAGGCGACCTTCAACACCAACCTCAACTCCCTCAACTCCTCTCCCTACCACCTCACCTCACCAACCCATCAACACACAATGCGCGTCCTACCAACCCCCACAACAGCGCTCCGCGCCTCCCGATCCCTCCGACCATGCGCAGCAGCACGCCCCTTCTCCGTATCCGCTACCACGAGGAGCTCATCAGCATCAGCATCAGCTACGAAAGCAGGGGATGCGCATGCTGCAGACGAACATGAACATGAGCATGAGCATCACGAGGACCAGTATGATCCGCCTACCGGGTGGCTGTTTGGTGTTAAGCCGGGCGAGAAGCCGCCGGTGGAGGGGTGGGAGAATATTTGGGTTTATGGGTTTTTTGGGAGTTTGGTGGCGGGGGCTGTGGGGTATGCTTTTAAGCCTGATACTTCGTGAGTTCTCATGTTCTTTTGTTTTGTTTTGTTGGGTCAGGTGTGTTTTTGGGGTGGGAGGGATTGTGGGAGTGGAAGTGGAGTGGGATTTGAGGTGTAAAGAGGTGTGGGGTGCAGGAAAGGGGAGATGGAGATGCAAGTGGAGGGGGAAAAATGATCTATAGGGTATTGGATGAATGCTAATATGATACAATAGGATACAAACCTGGGCACTTGAGGAAGCGAGACGGCGGTTAGAGGTTGAGGGTATCTTGGCGGAGCCGGAGGATAAATCATAGGGATGGGTCTTGGTGAAGGAGAGGGAGACTGGAAGTTGTACATATGGAATTAGAGGCTGGGTTGAAATGGTCTATCAAGGAGATGCACATGCACATACACCTGGAGAGTGCTGATAGACGATGGAAGTTTTCTTTGAGTTGCATTTGGAATTAAACGGTTCGCTGCATATCCTATATGTTTGATGTGTGATATTAAGGTTCGTTGTTTTTTGTGAGAAATAAAATATGGTTTATGGAGTTGGAGCTTCTGGGGGGCCAGGAATTTCACAATGATGGAAGTCTCGCTCTTAGTAGATGAAATCTCGCTAGATCATGTCTATTTTCAAACTCTATAGAAAAGCCTCCTAAGATGCAACGCTATCATCTAGAAGTTGCCGCCCTATTGCTGTTTCTGCATAATACACTTTACTTTGGCACAACATAACTCCACTCGTGCTCCTCATCTCCATACTGCCTAGCCTCAATCCAATCCTTCATCTGCAATGTAAGCTCTCCGGCTTCCTCACCTGGTTTCAACCCACAATCCACCAGTTTACCCTTCCAGCTAATATTCCGTACTGGAGCTACGATAGCCGCAGTTCCCGCACCGAAAACTTCTATCAATCGGCCATCTTTTGCAGCAGCGTCTAGCTCCGGCATCGTATATTTCCGCTCAGAAATCAACCATCCTTTAGGTGCTAACCTCTCACGTGCCAATTCCAGTATCGAATCCCTCGTTACACCCTCAAGAATCGTCCCATCCAGCGGTGCAGTAATAAGTTCCTTTTGCCCCGTCTCCTTATTCTTCATGGCCACAAAAAGATTCATAGTCCCCACTTCAGTAACGTACTCCTCTTCCCCGAACAACCATAAATTCTGGTGGAATCCTCTCTTCGCAGCCTCCATTTGCGGCACAATACAAGGCGCGTAATTAGCACCCAGCTTCTTGTCACCAACTCCTCCCGGCCAGGCTCGTACAGCATAATCTGTAGCCTCCAACGAAATAGCCTTGAAGCCCGTAGGATAATAAGGTCCCACCGGCGACGCAATAAGATAGAAAAGTGCCGAGCCAGGTGGTCCCACACCCAGCGTTCTCTGCGTCCCAATCATCGTCGGCCTTAGGTACAGCGAATATCCCTTCGTATCGGGAATAAAGCGCTCATCCAGAGCGGCAAATTTAGAAATCAACTCAATCATAGCAGCACCATCAAAAGTCGGAAGAGCGATTCTCGCAACGGATTTGTTTAGACGTGCCATATTTTTCGTGGGCCGGAAGAGCCGTACCTGGCCTTTGGCATCTTTGTAGGCTTTCATGCCTTCAAAAGCGGTGAAGGCGTAATGGAAGACGCAGCTGGCGGGGTCGAGGGAGAGGTTTTGGTAGGGGGTTATGCGCGGGGGAAGCCATCCTTCTGAGGCGGTCCATTCAATACTGAGCATGTGGTCTGTTGTAGCTGTTAGTTATGCAGTATGGATTCAAGGGTGGGAGGTACTGTACGTACCTGTGAATGTCCGGCCGAATACCAGTTCATTTTGAGAAACCAGCTCTTTTGGTGTGGTAGTTTTGGTGATGGTCAAGGCGGAGGGATCAATTTCCGGGAGTCTTGTTGTTGAAGCTGCTTCGGCCTTTATGCTGTATAATCTCGAGGGTTCATAGCTTGCTAACAGCCTCGAGGGAGATTGCTTGAAGAGCGAGCTTCTGGGTCGCAATTGACGAAACATTTTGAGGAATTTGAAGCCAGAAGTACGTTTCTGAATTAATGGTCCAGGTGCTCCAGCTTTTACTTAGAGAAAAAAAGATGTTGGAGGAAGGCTAAAGGGATTGATTGAGTCAGAGTGTCAACTCGAGATATTTCTTGGGCGCCCTCCGAAAGACGGACGGACATCGGACGATCAACAAGCGAGCTAGCCGCTATATTTATAGATTCACGGGTACTCTATGACCGTCCTATGATATGATATACTTGAACGAATGAACGTCTCTGAAAATGATGATAAATTCGTTAATTATGTAGAACAGAAGTCTTTACAACGAGGAACTTATTTGAAAAAGAAACAATATACCTTACTATGTTATTGTTGTGATTGCAGGAAATGTCGCCAAAACCCCACCTATAATTTGATACAGTACGGAGTCGTGTAGCAGCGATCTGTCAGCCCTTGGCGTCGGAGCCTTGCTGGCAGCCTTGATCCCTCACCAATTGCAACCACTGCAATATAATTTTTATTGTCAAACCTACAAAACGTCGAGCATAGCTTTATTGCTTCTGCCATTGCGCGAAGATCCCAGATCAGTCGACTTAGGAGCCCTTATGCGCAACGAGACGACACGAATCCAAGGAGGCTGATTGACAGGTGGAGCTCCTATAACGAAAGATGTTCAGTTCAGCGCTGAAATCGTTCTCCTCGAACATAAACTCCAATTACACCGTAGCATCCTCGCCGAGTTCCACCTCTGGGCCCTGGAAGATATACGATGGCAAGAAGAAATCTACGGGGAAGTCGGTGTCGGTGTTTGTGCTTGATCGCAAGTCCCTGGATTCCCATTCCGGATCCCTTGGGAGATCTAGTGCTGCTTCGATGAAGCGCGCCACCGAGGAAGTGGTGGAAAGATTGAAGAAAGAAGCATCGTCGTTAGCTAGGTTGCGGCATCCGAATATCCTGGAGCTTGCTGAGCCGGTCGAGGAAACGAGAAATGGAGGACTGCAATTTGCGACGGAACCTGTGACGGCATCTCTGTCCGGCTTGTTAGCAGACAAGGATGACCAAGAAAGGTCTGGAGGGAGGGGTGGCAGGTCCAGTCGATTTGTTACAGAAGATTCAGAGGGAGGGCGTAGACGGCGGGAGCTCGAGATCGATGAGCTGGAAATACAAAAGGGACTGGAGCAGCTTAGCAAGGCATTAGAGTTTTTGCATGATCATGCTGGTCTGGTTCATGGCAATCTGACTCCTGATGCAGTTTTTATAAATGCCAAGGTGGGTTATGAGCCAAAGCTCTGGAGTTCTTGACTGATGATATGTAGTCCGATTGGAAAATCAGTGGCCTGAGTTTCTCGAGCCCCCCTGATGGCTCAACAAAAGCTACCTCTGTACAGCCTATCAACCTCTCCGAAGCCCTTAATGTCGACCCACGACTCCCTCGATCTGTGCAAATGGACCTAGACTATTGCTCCCCGGATTTTGTGCTAGACTCGAACTTGAATGTAGGAGCCGATATGTTCTCCCTTGGACTTTTGATAATTGCCCTCTACAACTCTCCACATATCTCACCTCTACAAACAAATTCCAGCGTATCAACCTATAAGAGGCTGTTTACGTCCTCATCATCAATACCGTCAGCTGGTAATGGCTTCCTTTCTTCACGGCCAATTCCAAAGGATCTTACTACATCTGTCTTACCTCGTCTGATAACTAGACGCCCAGCTCAACGAATGACGGCGAAAGAGTTTCAACAAAGCGCATATTTTGATAATATCCTGATATCTACTATTCGTTTCTTGGACTCACTCCCAACTAAAACCCCAAATGAGAAGGCACAGTTCATGCGTGGGCTTTCTCGAGTCCTGCCATCTTTCCCAAAATCCGTTCTGGATAAGAAAGTTCTTCCGGCACTGCTGGAAGAAATGAAAGACCGCGAGCTACTATCTCTGATTTTGCAAAATGTCTTCAAGATCATTGAGTTGTTACCATCCGGACGGAGACCGTTTACGGAGAAGATAATGCCAAGGTTAAGAGAGATATTCCTACCTCCGAGCAATTCCAAAGGTCCAGCTGAGCGAGATCTAGCTAAGGAGGCCGGCCTCATGGTGCTATTGGAACACATTACTCAGATTAAGAACAACTGCTCGGGCAAAGAATTCAAAGATGGTAAGTGGCTTTTTGATAAGGATATGAACTGTACTGATCATCATAGAAATCTTACCTATTATCAACCTGGCAATTGAGTCGCCAACTCATAGTATTGTTGATGCCTCATTACGAAGTCTACCAATTGTACTTCCAGTTCTAGATTTTTCGACTATCAAGAATGAATTATTCCCAGTCATAGCCTCCGTCTTCAGCAAGACCAGCAGTCTTGGGATTAAAGTCCGAGGATTGGAGGCATTTGTGATCCTCTGCGGTGGGACCAATGATCCTGCCGCGAATAACGATGGCTTGGATGGCATCATGAACTCGAATGCTAGCAAAAAGAGCTCTTCAACTGCTTTGGATAAGTACACAATGCAAGAGAAGATCATTCCTCTTATAAGAGCCATCAAAACAAAAGAGCCTGCCGTTGCAATCGCGGCACTCAATGTTCTCAGGCAGGTGGGAGGCGTGGCAGACGCAGACTTTGTTGCTATGGACATTCTCCCAGTCTTATGGAGCATGAGTTTAGGCCCCTTACTCGACTTGAAGCAATTCCAATCATTCATCGAACTCATCAAAAGCCTCTCATCCCGCGTCGAAGCAGAGCAGACCAAGAAGTTGCAAGAACTCTCTGGCGCAAACGGCTCTGGCGCTGCTCGAAACGACGACTTTATGTCTTTCGGAGGTACCAATGCTTTTGGATCAACCAACGGCGGTACAGAAGGCGGCGAAATTGACTTTGAGCGCCTCGTCAAAGGTAATGCTGGAATCAGCGAGTCTACCAATCCAATGGATTCAGGCTGGGACGCCGCGCCCGCAACCGCAACATCCCAATCCTCCCGAAACTCCCAGCCAAAACCAGCAGCGTTCTCCTGGTCTACCCCAAGCCCAACGACACCTTCCTTCCATACGAGCAACAACTCAATGGGATCACTAAAACCACAACAGGCGACCGCAGCCTCCAGGACCATAACGCCAGATCTCTCACGCATCGAAGTACTCTCACCCACCACAACGCAATTCTCACAACCCCTCCAACCACAAAACAACTTCAGCGCCCCCCTGCAACCGCAACCATCTACCTACAGCACAAACACACAACCCATGCCCGCCTTCCAACCCCCTCCCTCAACGTCCGTAAACTGGGGCGCAGCAGCGCCAAATCCATGGGGTTCTGCAAACACCTCGTCACAATCCCTCTCTTCAATGGGGAATTCCATGTCCAGTCTCTCCATGAACCAACAACAGCAACAAAGACCAGCAATGAGCGCAACGAACTCTTTCTCACTCCCCCCTCCACCGGGAGCGAATTCTTTTAGCTCGCAGCCTCCGCAACAGCAACAGCAACGCCCAGCGTTCCAGGCACCGCCTACTTTTGCCCAGACGAATAATAATGCTTTTGGGGCCCCGCAACAGACAAATGCTTTTGGAGCTCCAGCGCAGCAGCATAGTGCGTTTGGAGGTGGAAGCATGGGCATGGGCATGGGCATGGCTCAGCAGCAACCGCAGAAGAAGAGTGGGCTGGATGCTTGGGAGAGTTTGTTGTGAGATGTGGTGGAGAGTTAAATGAATGGTGTTTAGGTGTTTGGGAGCGAGATTGCATGGGTGGATTTGGTATGGATATAAGCATGTGCATGTGCATGTGGGTGATGGATGGACAATAGTGATTGATCAGCAAGCGTAGATGTTTAAGTTTACGTTATATACCATGTTTCACTTAGGATTAAAATTGATTGATACTGGGGCACACGAGAAGAATGACTTCAGAAGAAAGATGTCCATGTTCATGAAATGCGTTTATTTTGTCTGCTTAGCTTGCAGATGTCCCTGTCCCTCCCTTCTTGCTTGTAGGTTACCACAAAAGTGTCAAGTATCTTACCTTCCTACAACACAGGCCTATTCCGCGTTCCATTCCTTCTCAAAAAATCAATGTCCATCAGGCAGCGAGGGATTCATCACCCGATTCCCGGACCAGGACCAAGAACAAAAGAAGGTCATAAAACCCTAACCACCAACGAAACTATAAAATATAATGTAGTAAAATGACCCAACCCTCGGGCCATGCATAATATCCCCATATCACAAACAAAAGCGCCTCGCTACCGTCTACATGCATGCTTGCGCTGAACTCAAAAACAACCAGACTCCAATTTGACAACCCTAATCTCTCCAAAAGTCAGAAGTAAACCGACATGGTATAGTGTTGTGTGTAAGGAGTTATTTTCCCGGGCTGAGTGCAAGATTTCGGGGCTTAATGAGTTCTGACTCTCTTTTCGGAATGCGATGCGGGCTTGGAGGGCGTTGTATCCGCGACACGCTTCTTGGGGTTCTTGACCCTCGACCAAGAGTCGAAGGGACTGAGTGCATCGTCGCTATCAGGACCAACCGGAGAACTGCTCATGTCAATCTTCTTTGATCGAGTAGCTCTAGATGTAGAGGGTGGCGAGATTGGAACGGCGGGACCGAATCTAGGGGCCATAGGGGTAGAGACTTCTTCGTTATATTGGGGCGTCGAGTTGCTGTTGATAGATCTAGTTTTCCTGCCAGGTCGGGTACGGGGAGTGGAAAGCATAGATGATTCGTCAATGTCGGTATCGGCTTCCTCATCCTCGACAGCCTGGCTTCTAAGATCCTTAGATCGAAGTTGGCGCTCAGATGGGAATAGAAGACGACTGGCGCCTGATGCAGACGCTTCTGCGGCTGGAGAATCATCAAAACTTCCGTCAGCCATGGAACCAGTGTCTCTATGGTCAAGGCTTTGCGCATCGCTAAACTTTCTAAAGACTTTTCGTCCACGACTAAAGAAAAAGGTCAGTTGTGCTCAAACATGGATCGCTCGAATGTTAGACTTACAAGACACAGATAACCCCATCTTTTCTTTGCTCAACATCCTCCAAATCCTGCTCTCCTTCTCCTGGTACCATAATCTTTCTCTTCTTAATGGAGCGCTTGCTTGGCTCATGCTCTTCATACTCATGCTCGGCGCCGTCACCATAGAAAGGGTTGTCCATGCTCATATCAGCCTCGGGAATGCGCTCATTAGAATCGGTATAGATCGCAATAGGATTCTGATCGTTTTCGGCCTCAAAGCTGTCTAATGTAAATCCAGTGTAGCGCTTTTTTCCCTTCCTCTTGGGTGAAGGCATAACCTCATCTAAGGTGTCAGGGCGAACTGGGAATAAATTGCGCGCAATTGCTGTAACCTCCGGGGGTGTCTGTCCCTCTTCTGGGCGCTTTTGTGGCGTCTTTGCAGGAGTCGGAAGCATGCCATTGGCACGTAGCACATCTACGGGTCTCATCTTTTCGGCTTTTCGAGGGGTGGGCGTAGGGAGACCAAGAGCAGCGGCTGCGGAGGCTGTAGATTCGTAGTTTAATGCACCAGATACACGTCGTCCACCAATTTCAGGATCGCTCTTCGGCCCTCTCTTTTTCGGCGCTGTTTGTGGGGAGCGAGGTTGGGAGGTAAGATAAGGAGAGGTTGACAATGAACCTGAAGATGAAGGGTTTGTGCGAAGATTGCGACCAGCGGATTGTGGAGGCGGTGTCTGCGCGGAACGAGAGCGCTGCGAGATTCGGGAGGACTTCCTGGGGGAGTATGGTTGATAGTCGTCGTCGAAGGTACCAAAAAGAGGTGTTGAGGGAGTGTGGATGCGGGAAGGGGGAGGAGGTGTTGTATGTCGGAAGGTTGCCATGTTGCATGAAGGTTGTCTGTGGGACTGCAAAGGTTGACACCAGGAATCCAGACAGTCAATGTCGAAAGGTTAAATAAAATTGAATTGGATTGAAATGTACCGCAATCAATGAGTGAATGGAATGGTGTCAGCTCCACAGCGGTGAGGAGGAGCAACTGCAAATGGCGGTTGGGTTGAACGAGTCTCAGTAGAGCGACTATGAGCTGGCGAGGCAATCAACACTGACGGTTAATGCAACCGAAGCAAAAGCAGAAGTAGAGGTAGGTTAATAATGCAAATATCCGACAGGTGTTGAGTTACGTCGTATTGTCGCAAGTGTGAAGAATCAAAACATGGTGGTGCATGGTGTTGTGGTGTGTTGACGTTGACGGATGAAGTCGCAAAATTCAAGAGGCTGAAAATACCAGCCCCCTTGTGTTTGACTTCACCGCCCGGCATTTTGATTGGAGCCACCACCCCACTTGCCAGCACAATCGATAACAAAGCCTCATGATGTACCTTACCAGACGCGTTTTTACGCGTTAAATGTAAATAAACCTTACGTTTTGCCAAAAGTTGGGCACATTCCACTTCTTCCTGTGCTCCGTACACAAAATGTCTACCCCCGACCTAGGAAAACTCGATCTTTCAGACTCGGATACAGAAGACCTATTCGCGTCCCCCTCCAAGACCTCCAAACCTCCACAGAAGCCTAATTCCAAACCCTCTGACGCCCAGCGCAGTACAGAATCGAAATATGACGCTGAGCAGGCGCGGGAGGCAGCGTTGAAGAAGGAATTGGAAGGGGTCAGGGGTATCAATGAACTAATAGAAGGTGTGGTGTCGAGCCTTGAATGCGCAAAGGGCAATATGGAAGTCAGTAACTCCCAAATCCTCTCTATAATCCCACTGACCGGCCCCCCAGACTGTCTCGAAAACCGTAACATCAGCATCAACCCTCCTAAATAGCTGGATCCGCATCCTTTCCCAAACAGAACACAACCAGCGCCTGATCCTGAACCCCAATTGGCAAGGCGCCAGCCAGGATATCTCAGATATGGAGAACGAGGTCGTGCTAAAGGCGCAGGCTGCTGAGCGGAGGGCGGCGGAAGAGGAGCGGAGAAGAGAGGAAGCGAGACGGAGGGCTGAAGATGAGGAGAGGCAACGGCAGGCTGGTACCAACGTCAGGGGGACGAGAGGGACGAGGGGTAGAGGAAGAGCTAGCGCGAGGGGATTGACCGGAAGTGGATATGTTGCAGGAGGTACGACGAGAGGCGCTTCACGGGGTGGTACGGGTATTGGGAGAGGAACTGGTAGTGTGAGGGGCAGAGCACGGGGTATTAGATGAATACATTATCCTACATGAACGCCTTGCCTATCCAATACGCCTGACATGCAATGGTTTACTCATTTCTTTTTGAAGAAATCACTCATCTTTTTCATCCCAGTCGTATTTACCTTTTTCAGATTCTTCACTCCCCTACTCTCACCAGCTTTCTTCCTCTTCTCCTCCTCTTCCAACTTCCGTTTCTTCTCAACTCGACTTTCTCCATCTTCATCCTCCTCTAAAGATCGCTTTTGCGACGTGCTACCGAGTTGCCTTGCAGCGAGAGCTTCTTGTCGAAGCTTGGCTAGATGAACAAGATGTGCTTCTAGGGGTGCGAAGTTAACGGTCGAGGTAGGCGATAGAACAAGCTTTTTAATTGTCTCGCTCAGGTGCGGTGCAATATAGTTTGAGCAGATGAAAAATAGTGCAGTCCGAAGTCGTAATAGATCAACCACACCATCTGGGGCGGTGATGGAAGGTATGCTTGGCGTTTTCGGAGTCTGAGTGGCTGTACCCTGGGAGTCCTCAGAAAAGGATGTGGCTGCTGTCGAAGCTTCCGAAAATGAGCTTGCAGCTGTATCTGTCGATGTCTGAGTATCTGGCGTATCTGCTGGCGTATCTTCGTCCTTTAGAGAGCTTTCCTCCCTTTTTATGCTCATAATTGGCACCTCGAGTGCTTTCCTTATGAATTTGTCTTCCATACTTGCTGGCAATCCCTTCTTAGACATCTTCTTGGCCTTTTTCAGCAGTTCCTTCATCATTTTCTCCTCGCTCAGTCGATACATAGTCTCGTCTCCTGCATCTACTGTATCACATACAGCGGCCATTCTCTTTTCAATCGACACCCGTAATGAATCTACCCTGAACAAAGTGCTCAAATGTGGCGATGTCGTTGTGACCTTATTCAGATAATCTTCTCCGGACAAGAATAACTTCTTCGGGATGTCTGAATGTTTTGACGCAGAAACTGGAGCCAGGACTGGTAGAACAAAGAACAGAGGGTCGACTGGAGTCGCAACAAATAGTCCTGCGTCCCGCATAATATATCCGCTTGAAGAGAGTTTATCGTTCGAATCTTCCACCGCGTTGTCTCCATTGTCTACGGCTTTCGCATCCAGCGAAGACAGTAACAAACTCCGAGGGGTCGATTTTGGTGCCGCTACCTTTGTAAACTCGTAGAATCCTCGTTCGGGACATACTAGATATCTACTATCGTTGGAGGATCTTGGATTTTCGAGAGAGACGATTCGAGCATCTTTGGATATGTCTTCGGGCAGTATAAACAGCTGTGGAGGATGGGCAACATTTGGGCCCAATTGTGTTTTTGGCTCTGAGGTTACTGGCACCTCAACTGTCTCCTTTTTGGCTTTCGTTGATGGTCTCCCTCGAGTCTTCATTTTTCCTTCCTTTGTTGTATAATTGAAAAGGAAAGTCGCACTGTCAATGAAGCAGATGTACCAATGCCAAGAAATCCGGGGAAGACGCGTCGAAACGCGTCAAGCAAGCGCGTTTATATCTGAAACACGCATAAGTTTGTACGGAGTGACAACGGCGACTTCCCAATTAGTGAAGGATTAGTGAGGACCATGACCATGTACTTGTACAAGTTTTGATCTCGGTGCCCTCTTCTCTACTCTCATGGTAAATCTATCACCGTTCCTAGGAAATCCTCCCTAAGATAACATCACTCTATGGCTCTGTTTCGCATTGAATGAAAATGGGATAATAACATTATCTGCAACCCCTGCTCATAGCAGCATATTCGCTCAGCGACAACACGACAGGCAGCGGGCAACATATCTACTGATGGCGTCGCAAATCACACATCATGTCGCAAGGTAGGCATTCTCGGGAATTCCGTAATTCCATAGTTAACGTATCGAAGCCGGTAACCCTGAATGGCCACCGAGGTCACCCCACGACGTCTTAAAGAGCACTCCCGGCGGTCGCAAACGCCTTCAGCGCCTCGCAGAACGCCGCTCTCCCTCTCCTTCGCCGTTAAAACGAACGGGATCAATGAACTCCATGATGAATAGGGGGAAGGACTTGATGAAAGCGGATATGGATGGAGGAGATTCAGACGACGATGAAGAGACGCTTCAGCTACAGTTGCAGGAGATCCAAGCGCGATTAAAGCTCAAGAAGCTGCAGAAGAAGTCGAAACAAAGCTCAGATACCGAGAATGAGGCCAGGACAGGTTCAAGGCCACTTTCTAGGGCAAATTCGGCGGCCGCGAGCCGTGCGCAGGCAAGGGTTGAAGGGTTGAGGGAGGAGCGGTTGGAGAAGGAGAGGTCGAAGTCACAGGCTAGCGTCAATGTTCCTGTATCTCCTCTTCGAAGAGCGCAGCCAGTCCAGGCTCACACATCGCCGCAAAGAGTCCTTCTAGGCATCGACAAGGGGCTAACGGGTAGAGACATTTCGTTAAAGAGGGCACCAAGTCTACGAAAAAGGGAAGATGTTGAAGTTCCGGAAAGGCGAATGGGTCCTTTCCTACAGAGACCAGTCTCACAAGCTGCAGGGCGAGCTGGCTCCGGCTCAGTTGCGTCTTCTCGAGATGAAGACCGGCCTAAATCATTTAGTGAACGGATGGCTGCCATCAGAGCAGAGGAGACCGATCGACAGGAAAGAGAGTTGCGCATCAAGAAGAATAGGAGTATGGCATTTGACATCGACCAGGACCAAATACAAAGTTTTAAGGAAGCTGCAGTAGAATTTCCAAGCGCTCCTCACCGAGCGCCAGAATTCAGCAGAGACGACATATTGAACGGGGTCAATAAGCCTAGTAGCACCATACCGCGGAGTAGGACGGTGCCAAATCTTCGTTCGGCTATGAGGGATTCTAGCGATACTACGAGTAGCACTTCAACAGCCAGGGCTGATTCTCGTACCTCAGTAGACATCCCTCCAAGGAAACGGGAAGCTGTTAAACCCAATGTTCCACCAAACGAAGTCACGGAGGCAGATGCCTCACAGTTTGAACCATATTCAACCGCACATCTTTCAAAACGGATCATTCCACACCAAGTACTCACACGTACCCTCACTGGGAAGAAGACCTTCCTCGTCCCAGATCTTCTTAGAACAGTCAAAGCCCCAGACTTTCAAGGTCCAGACATAGAAGAGGATGTAGTAGTCTTTGCAATCATTGCTAAAAAGACCCAGCCTATGAAACACAATCAAAATGCCAGAAATGACAATCGAGGTAAATATATGATTATGGGTTTGACGGATCTCAAATGGGAACTAGACCTGTTCCTCTTCGATTCGGCCTTCGATAAATTCTGGAAACTCACCACAGGCACTATCATAGCGATCCTGAACCCCGGCTTCATGCCTCCCCCAAAAGGTCGCGAAGACACAGGCAAATTTAGTCTAGTTCTAAACTCTGACGCAGACACCATTTTAGAAATTGGCTCAGCACGAGACTTAGGATTCTGCAAAAGCGTCAAAAAGGATGGCAAGACCTGCGACTCCTGGGTCGACAAACGCCACACCGAATTCTGCGATTTCCACGTAAACCAAGCCCTAGCAAAAACACACTCCAAACGCATGGAAGTAAACACCATGAATTTCGGCAAGGGGGATTACGGCCGCAAGAAATACAACTCGCAAGACGTGACCAACCGCGGCAAGAAAGAAGCAGACAAGAAAGTTCGCTATGATAAGGGATCGCATAGTCAGATATACGTCAACAACAAGAGCACGGCCAACATGCTCGATGATGTGGATTTCGACCCTGATGCATTTCACCGTGGCTCTAGCAAAGAAGAGCGGATGACGAGGCAGCTGTTGGCGCGGGAGAAAGAGAGGGATTTAGAGGACAAGTTGAAAACGATGGGGGAGGGGCTCGGTGCTATTTATATGCGCGCCAAACCCTCTACTTCCCAACCTCATTCCAGCCATTCTCATCCATCGAATGATATAGCGCCTACTGATGCAGCTTCCCTCGGTCTTTTGAGCGGGAAAGGGAAAGATGTAGCACTTTCACCTATCAAGCGAAAACGAGCAAATACGGCTTCTAGCTCTGCTGCTATGGGTTGGGGAAATAACTTGAGCAAGGAGTTGGGTAGGATGAAAGATGGAGAGAGCCTGCAGCCTGTTAAGAAGAAGACGAGGTTTGTGACTGAGAAGGGGATTAGGGAGGCGGGAAGGGAGAGTTTGGGGGGCGAGGTTGCGAAAGAGATGCTGGTTAGTTTTAGCAGTGATGATGATGATGAGCTTGATATTGTCAGGGAATGATTATGGTTGGAAAGGGGAGTTTAGGCTGATATGGCTATGGGTATTGGTAGAAGCTCATGCCGAGTATTGACTTGGGTTTGGGATCAAGTTCTCGGTTCTGGTATAAACTGGAAGAATAAGCATACTTTTCAGGGTTGCAAATACATGGGTTCAATTATGTGAATAGAGTATGGAGTGGAAGCATTGCTTGTTGAGTCTTCAGAAACGCGGTATTAAATGGAACAAAATCTGACTAGATAATACTCTTAAGCAGATCGAGCCGAGAACCCTCCCCCTTTCCCAAACCAATCCACACACCCCTCTCCTCCTAAACCCTCTCAAACCAAAT
>QGMG01000151.1:0-48857 GCA_007825325.1 Lachnellula cervina | reverse complement strand
CTATTTTGTATAGTAATTTTCCTATTGCTTCTCTATTATAATATAAAAATCTATTAAAACTCTATTAAAACCCTATTAAAACTATATTATAATCATAGGGTTTTAATAAGGTTTTAATAGAGTTTTTTATGCTATAATAGACCCTTTGCAACCATAGAGTATTTGAATCCCCTTTAAGTGGATTTTTGTCCCTATATAACTTATTAACTATAAAGGTTAGTAGAACGTTTCTAAGCTTTCAATCTTTATGAGTATTAGAATAATAAAGGGGTTTTTTGAATCACTGTGATTCAGCATTATTAGTACTTGCTTTTTGTTCAAGTCTAATACTAAGACAATTTAGTGTGGTTGAACAGAATCCTGCACATACTGTATGACTAGCTCTTTACCGCACTATCTCAGCTAATTTTAAGTGAGACATCCTAATTGGAGCCTTGAAGAGCCCAATATTTAATCAAATCTAAGCTCTTTACATAAAGCAGAATACACATGAAGTAAATATTCCAGAGCACTGCGAAAACATGAGTCCTACACCGAACCGCTAGCGTTGAATCCCCACTCCCAGTTGATACAGGTACTGATTCGGGATGAAGATAACACACGGGAGCTAAGCCTCTAAGGGTTATAGGGTCTGCTACGATATCGTACTTTGAGAATCCGTTTTTATTATTTTCTCGTCTTGTTCTCAACACTGCTGGTGTGGACCCCCTTTACTCCATAACCATGTGTTCTGCGCCATTTAAATAGCTCGCATTTAATATAACATAGGGCTGCTGTTGGAATCCTATCACTTTACTAGCGCATATAACAGTTACCAGCCATGCATCGCCGACTTCCGTGACGCTTTGCATCACTCTATGCTGATGCTGGCAAGCTTGTACGCCCCTTCCTCTTCCCTTCCTAAGTTCCCGGGCGTTGGGAACTTCCAGCATACTATACGGAGTATTGTCACACCGTCCAAAAAGTGGAGCTAGTTCTGATCAAAATCGCAATATTGAGCGTGTGGGGGGCGCTACTCTTCACTGTTCTCAGGGCTTAGCACCATTCCCGCGAGGCTCGCAGTGCGAGCCAGTGAGAGCCTATATATGGAGTACAGGCCACGAGCGCCAACTCACTTCCTTTGCAAGGCTATGTAAAGAGGGCGAACACATCGGACGATCCCCTGCTAGTTTTTCGCCGTTGCTAAGTGGTTGCTGTATATGTTTTACCATATAAAATGGACGTTTTTGAGTACTCACGGACCCAAAATCCATAAAAACCCCACCTTTTACACTAGCTGGGGAGCGTCCGATGTGTCCCCCTCCCTTTACTCTACCTTGATTATTCTGTTCTAAATCTACTAGTAGAATGTCTTATTTGTTAGGACTATTTATTAGGTACTATTAGTTGGCTGATTGAGGAAGTGACGTAGAAGATAATAATAAGTCTCGATCGAGTACTTTATACTTCCTAATACTCGCGTTTTCTTTAATTCTAACACTTTTCAAGTTTTCCTTCCTATTATTATACTTGCTTTTTTTCTCTTTCTCTTTCTATACTCCGCGCTACTTAAAGTGTTTAGATAAGTAAATATAGGGCTCTAAAGAAGTCAATTTAAGATTAGTTCAGTCCTACTATTCTTACAAGTATAAAGTAACCTCGATATAAGTATATATTTAGAATAGGAAAACCTAAGCATAAAGTGAAATATATATAAAATATACTAAGGATTTCTAGGTGCACAAATGCTATATAGATACTTATAAAGAACATACATGCAGTTTCTTATTAAAATTTGCTATAAGTATATTTCAATATGCTTATAGCAAGTAATGCTTACGAGTATAATAATAGTTGTTCTGTATATTCTTTATCTTAAATCTAGGCTATAACCGAAAATTCTCACTTGAGCTGCTATTTTTCTAGCGCCTGTAAGGATCTACACTAGGGTCAAGCATTAGTCACTTCTGAATTTAGGTCCGAAGTAAATTATATACGAGGATGTGGGATTCTGTCCTTCTATACTACCCTGTAAGCAGTAGAGAGGTCCGTACTCCGTAATACGTAATAGCCGAGGATTAAGCTTAACAAGTGCCGAACCCTAGGCGAATAAACGTACTGCAAACGTGCGCAAAACACGACCAGTAAGGAAACTTCTAGCAATAAGAAAACCTTCTAATTGAAAGAAAGACAATGGGACTAACAGGGTTTAGTGTAGGACGCGTTATTAAAAACCTGTTTTCGACGGCAGATCTTTCGTACTCTCATTTATTCGATAGATACTCTGCCTATCATTGCTGGAAATACTATAGTAAATCGCAAAGGTGAGATGACGCTAGCAGCTTAGCGTGAGAAATGTGTGGTTCAGAGGCCCGAGCCGAGGAAGCCTTAGTAGGGGGGTTTTAGCGTTCTAGCTCGCAGAACTTGTTTTAGCTAGACTAGTAGAAGTCTTCTACTATATATGCTAGCATAAACCTTTGCTTATACTTATACCTCTATTATTTAAGCAAAATAGAATAGCGTTCTCAGAATTTTAATATCTTGAGAATTGCGTTTTTATCTTAGAAATACGGAACTACGCTAAACTGCTAGCGCCATCTCACCTTTGCGAGTTACTACGGTAGTACATCGATCTAAATATTTCACCTCGTGAAAAACATAAACTCTACTGCATTGATCAAGGTATTGATCCTATCTAACTACTTGTAAGAATATCAAATTCGACTTCGAGACACATTTCAATCCCTCTAATCGTCTACTTACCCCTGGAAGAACATCTAGCGGATCACTTTTTCCATTTCTGACTCCTGTCGAGGTTGGAATTTGCACATGGTTTTATGTGCCATTTTTGTGTTCAGCTCCACTCGGATTTGCTGTTCTTTGGGAGATACTAGCTCGATGCGCCCGAACTCCTGATAGATCCGAACAAGCACATACAAGATCTGCTGTTGGCCAAAGTTACGTCCTATGCAAATACGGGGACCGTGATTGAAAGGGATGTAGTCCCAGGTGTTTGGTTTATAATTGAGCCATCTCTCAGGCCTCCAAGACTCAGCGTCTTCTCCCCAGACGTCTTTGCGTCGTTGAAGACCGAGAGTTGAGTAGACTAGCGTTGATATGTTAGAGATAAGCCTCTGGAGCCTGGAGATGAATCAAAACTTACCGCACTGGGTGTTTGCAAGCACGCCAACAGGTTCTTGGCCATTTGCACCCCCGCCGATCGGGAGAGTGGTGTTTGCTGAACAAGTTCGAATGTTGTAACCCACTTTTACCCAGTCAGTCTCATTTGGGTCAACACCCGTGGAGCATTTGGTAAGACTTACAGGCTGCATATAACCGCAAAGACTCTCTCATAATGCATTTTGCGTACGTCATTTCGTTCAACTGTGCCGCTGTGGGGGGTATTGAATAACTGCCAACCACTGCGAGGATCTCTTCTTGAAGCTTTGCGGCCACTTCAGGATTCCTTGCCAGCTCAAAGAGATTCCATCCAATTGAAATAGCCGAGGGGTCCTTTGCTGCCGTGAGAACGGCCAACAATTGGTCTCTAATGCTCTTGGGATCCTTCCCCTTTTTAATCAGTCCGTGAACAAGGTTCTGTTCACTCTCAGGGATAGCTTCGATATCTGCGGGAGACATGGCTTTGACTCGGTCTACGAAAGAGGCGATGTATTCGTTGACTATTTTCAGCGGGCCTGCCGCCACGATGCTCATGGGAACTTTCGTTCCAAGAGGCCTGTTTATCAACAGATTAGCCATTTTTCAAATGGATACAGGGTAGTTTCTTACCCCAGCAAAACCCTCTTGGTGTTCCAGTCAAAGACTTTCTCCATCGCTATTCGGAATTCTTGTTTGGTAGCGGGGAGTGATCCAGCAGAGTGCCCGAGAAATATGCGCGTTGCGATATCAAGTTGATATCGATCGGCCAAGTCGTATACATCGTGGGCCTCTGGCTTTATCAGGTGCTTCTTCAGTTCTTGGAAGTCAATCTCGGTTTCTTCCAAGTCGTTCGGGCGGGCCTTTGCAAGCTATTACAGGTTTAGAAATTTTCCTGGTACAGCTGACCATTCTAGGTTTACTCACATAAGGTCGAAGCAACGCTTTACTCGCCAGCCATTTTTCTCCATCAGCTACAGAAAATATAATTAGCGCAGGACTCGAACCCTTCGGCATGTTCAAACAACTTACTTGTGAAGATTGAATCCCCTAGTGCTACCTCCCAAATTGCATGCATATGATGTCCTTTTGGCCAAACCGAGAACTATCATTCATTCAGCTACCTAGAACGAGGGCATTAAGACCAAACCAAAAGTTCTTACATTCGTAGCCATGATGGTCTTGATATTCTCAGCGGCATCAGTGAAGAGGATACGTCTGCCAAATATGTTAAATTCTATTGTATGGCCGGGTCTGGTGAGCAGCTTATGAGTCCATTCGAAAAAGGTGTTGTTTATAAGATGCTTTGTCGCTGTGACCAAGAGGTCGAGTTCAAATGGGGCCCATGATTGAACTCGAGGTGCAAAACTACCAAGGGCCCTGATTTGTCTCTTTCTAGATACGGATTTGACAAACGATGAGATAGCAATGAATACAACAAGGCACGGGACAAGAACAAGCAAGATCGATTTCTTTTCCTGCGAAATGGAAGCCATGGAGGGCATTTGCTCCCAGACATTGCCTATCGCCATCTTTTCTGAAAGTGATGTAGAATGAAGTGTTACAATCCGGAGTTTTCGATGAACTGGAGAATGACGATGGGAGCAGGCTCCGATCCTCTCATTTGAAGTAAGAACTATAAATCGCAAGGCAGCAAGTTGCTCCAAGGATATACGCTACAAGAAAGCATACCTCCGGCCCCACTACTATGGTTTGCTAAAGTAGGAGAGTAAACGTTTGAATTACCTGGTAAACAGGGGTGCACGTTTGAATTACCTGATAATCCACATCCACATCCACAATTACTTATTTACAGCCACCTACTAGCTATCACTGCTAGCTGTTTTAACTCACTCTTAAGGCACTACTCCCCTACCTCTCCTGCTCTACTAAATCTACTTGACCTGCAGTAGTAGTGGTCAAGGCACGATTATAGTTGCTATATATAGTATTATAAGATAATTGTTTATCCTTTATTATTATGCGATTTTCTATTTAAAAACATAAAGTCTTTATTGCTAGCGCTAGTGTTTACTTTCTCCTCTAATGCGCAATACCAAATTTTAGTAGTTTAACTAGGGGTACAGAGTTCAAATGTTTTTGAAAAGACGCTAGAGAAAATGGAACAATATAATTAGACTAGAAATAATATAGTAGAGCAGAAGAACAGTTTTAATTAGCTTATAAATAATGCAGTAGTAGAAGCGTTTTTTACACGTGTTCTTAGTTATTTCTCCTCTACGCTTTTTGCTCTTCTCTATACTGCGCATTTATGCTTTCTACTTCCTGCTTCCTCTCTTACTATAGGGCGCAATAGTACTTTTTGCCCTCCTCTTCTCTATAGGGCGCAATCCTAGCGTAGTACCTCCTCTAGGCGGCTTTCTTCTACTCTACTTCTAATTAAAACACTTAGATAAAATAGTTTTTAAAAGACACTTAGATTATATATTAGCTAGGCACTACTAGGACTAACGCTCCGGAGCTTATATAGGGCCGCGGAGAGTATAGTTAATAAAAGTAAGGAGTTGCTAGAATTTTTTAAAAGGTGTATACATTTCTAGATAAAAAGAGGCAGCACTTATAAAGTACTGTCTTAACTCACCTTTAAGATATTTTTTTGTATAGACTCGCTTAAGGCTCTTTGCATTATGCTATTAGATGCTTTTATATATATAAAGAGTGCTTAGATAGTGGCTCGAGTGGGTTCTTATTTAATTCACTCTACTCTAACTATATATACTATTTGGATTAGCTAGGATTAAGCGAAAGAATGTAAAAAAATATCTTAAAGGTGAGTTAAAATAGTAGAAGGCGCAAGATGTACTTATCTGTAGAGTTTTATAGTTGCAGCGCTATTAGACTATACTTATTAGATAATATAAATGTAATACCTCTATCGACTAGATAATTCAAACGTTTACTCAAAGTAGAAGCATCTCTTCGACTGCTATTTTAACTAGGTTTATTAGCTCAGTAACCGAATCTGCAGACTATAAAACTTTAATTATAATTGTGTTCCTCTAATCTATAGTAGTAGCTAGTCTAAGTATTCCTCCTATTACCTCTAGTAGTATCACTGTTTAAAACAGAATATATAGCAAAATAGAATAGCTGACTAAGTATACCTGCGTAGCTTAGAGAATAGTAGGCGTAATTATTAGATTATACACTAAAGCCTCGCTTATACTCTTAGGAGCTTCACTTCCCGCGTGAATTAGAATAGACTAAGCTGTTCTGTTTTGCTATATATTCTGTTTTGAACAGTGATACTACTAGAGGTAGTGGAGGGAATACTTAGACTAGCTATTACTATAAGTTAAAGAGATATAATTAGTGCCGAAAGCGTTCTTGCTATCCCATTTTGGACATTCTTAAGGTATTACGAGTACTTCAGCATCTTGTAAAATGCAATAAAATCCTATAAAGGCACTATATATTTATAATCATTTAGGCCTACTATATATATATATATTACTATTATAGAGATTTATAATAGGGATAGAGCTAGTTATATACTATACTATCTCATCTAATCGATATTTTTTTATATGTCCTCGCTTAATACTAGCTAATCCGATTAGTCTAACTAGTTAGAGTAGAGCTAATTAAATGAGAACCTACTGTCCGAGCACTCTTTATAATAACTAAAGCATTGTATATATCTAATCCTTTAACTGGAATAGCCTTAAGCGAGAATAAGCGAGGATATATAAAAAAATATCGATTAGATAAGATAGTACAGTATGTGCGGATCTATGAATCCTACACTAAACAGTCTTCACTATTACACTTAAATGCAAGTATTAAAAATATAAAGCTTTCTATTTTACTAGTCTTATTCTAAGCAAGTTTCTAGATGAACGAAATGTTGTACTTCCGAAGCTATATCGACTCGCGGTGTTTTTCTAAGTCTGATACCAAAAGTCCGAGATAATATTTATTCTATAACTAATTATATATTCTATGCTACTTAAGAGTGTAATATAATGAAATACAGAGCTCTTTAAGGAGTAAACATTTAAATTACCTAGTCGGCAGAGATAAAACATTTAAATTACCTAGTTATTATAATAAGAAAATTAAAGTTTATAATTCTCTCTAATTCTTGTATTTATATTAGTAGATATTACTTTTTTATAATACTCTCCTATAGTAAAAATTTTCTATACTCTATATATAAAATTTGTATAGCTCTATATATCCCTTTTATAAATATAGAAAAAAGTAACTTCTATCTCTATTTTACCTTTATTTACTCTACTTTACTATTATCTAAAAATGCCTCTAATTTAATAAGAATAAGAGTTTATTAACTTTAAGAAGTTAAATCTTACTCTTAAGCAATAGAGCATTAAGGAGAATATTATAATCTATACTACAACTTATAATCGAGCTTATTTTAAAGTTATTTATTACTTAAAATATAATATACCTAAAACCTCTAGATGTCTATTTGCTCTAAATGTAATAATCTATCTAAATTTTATATAAGTTATACTTCTTAATCTAAATCACACTTATATCTCTTATAATAGCAGATTAGTAAAGTAGCTAGCATTAGATCTAAATTAGTTAATTGCAAATATCTCTACTTTATTAAGGGTATCCGAAAAGATATAATTGCTTGAAATTAAGAATGCTATCTAATTGTATTATAAATAATGCATTTCAATTTAATAAGCAGAGAGAGCAAAAGCAGTCCTTTTAAAAGCAACTAGAAGTGAGTAAGAAGGCAATTTTGTATACATTCTAGTATATCTTATACGCCTATAGCATTTTAATCTAAGCATTACTACTAACTTCTAATAAGATACTAAGTAATAATTTCATTGCATTTTTATTAGACTTTCTTTTACGGATTATATCGATTAATACTCTCTTTCTTAAACTAGATTTAATAGTATATAACTAAAGCTTTACTACTAGTAGATGCTTTTAATAGCAATTAGTTGAGATAGTAATAATTAGACTTATATTAAAAGTTTTACTATAGTAGAGAGCAAAAATAATAAATCTTAGGCCTGGTTTATATAACTTCATATCTAAAACTACTCTAATATCACTTAACTAGCATTCTCTTATAAAAGGTTCTCTACTTCTAGCTTTAAAATAAGCGCTTCTATTAGCTAGCTATATAAGAAGCATTTGCCTCCTTAGTTAACAATTTCGGATTAGAATAAGAGATTATAAAATGCAATAAAAATCCTAAATAATGCAAATCATTTGTATTATACCTTCTATTTAAGCATTAATATTACTATAAACTATAGAGCTATAGCTAAGCAATTCTTTACTAAGATAGTTTATACTAAAATAATACAGGAATTCAATATTTTAATAAATAAGATAGAGAGAGAATATAGTTAGGTGAGTAGTTATTTTATAAACAAGCTACTCAAATCACTAATTATTATTATTATAAGCAGTCGCTAATTACCTTAAAGCAATCTCTCTAATTAATTAGTTAAAAGTACACTTTCCTAGCCCTCGATTTGATTATATAGTAAGTGGTGCTATGGAAAGTAATAATAATATAATCTATAATAAGCGATTAAAATCTACTCTTATACTCTTAAATTATTTATAGAAGCGAGTTATAGTACAATATACTAAGCATATTAAAACTATTACTAAATAGTCTAAATTAGAAATATCTCTTACGCCTTAGATAGCTAATAAAATTAATACTATAAAGAGCTAGGCTAGAAAGAGTATTATATCTTTAGTATATAATACACCTCTTCTAGTTGCTGCCTTAGTAATACAACTACTATAGAGAGGCAATTAGTATTCTATTACTTATATTATTAATTACACTAATTAGACTTGTACTTATAAAAGGTTCTAAGATATACTTCTCTCTTACTCTTATGTAATAGCTACTATTATTATAGCTAATTATAATATTTTGGATTAGATACTTCTATAGTTCACTCTTATAGGCTTACTTACTACCTACTTAGATATAGAGCTCTATCTTATTAGAGTTAATAATCTTAATATTAATTTGTCTATTCTACTACTAATTTTAAAGAAGAAAGCGCGTAGAAGGCTAGCAAAGAAGAGGAAGGAAGTAGGTGCTTAATCTAATACTGCATTTATAGGTGCGCAATGCTATACTAGATATAAATAGCGCGTAAAGCTAAAAGAAAAGGTGCATAATGCAAGGACTTATACTAAGCTTATAGCTAAATTTTAGGAGTAGAGAGAGTAGCTAGAAGTGGAGAGAATCAAGTGTATTTAGGTCTCTAAATAGCTTTAATTATACAGTGCAATTATATAGAAATAAATAAAATATAAAGGGTGGAAGGCAAATTGCGTATAAGAGTACTTCCTGCGCTAAGCAATTTTAGTAGGAGCTAAGGTACTCTAGTTCTTAGAAGTCAAGAAAATCTCTTATTGCAGTAACTAGGTAATTTAAACGTTTTATCCCTGCCGACCAGGTAATTTAAACGTTTACTCCTCTTCAAGGCACTAATCGAGATGTCTCACTTAGGTGGCTTAAAACTAGGATAAAAGGCCAATAGTATAGGCGGCTTCTATCTTTCCACATTAATTAGTTAGTCTCAGACTTGAAGGAAAGCGACTAGGAGCCAACTTACTCCTACCGGCCAAGAGGTGCCGGTATATACACCGTACGGAGAAGAAAGACGCTGTGTGCTCGCGGCGCAGAATTATCCTAGTGAGGCTTAACAGGGTACGGGAACCGAGGACTCTTTGAACATGGATGTACACGTGTAAATGTTACCAATTGGTGAACATATATAACGATCTAGTAATACACCTTTCGGTGCTCCAGAATATTTAGCTTCCGAATGCAGAGTGGACTGATATCATAGACTTACCCAATCTAATTCATGTGAGTGCGCATCTTGACTTCTTCGTGGTTTTCCCCGAATAATCGGCACATATGTGATCACAACTTCAGCTCTATTTCAAATCTTGAGCTAGGTCCCCATAAAGCCACGTTTCTCTAGCGCAAGGCGGAAGCTTCCCTAGTTCCCTTCTCACCCGCACCCTCTCTATGCGCTGTTTCTTGATATCGTAGTAACTCGCAAAGTCCATACAACGCTAGCAGTTTAGCGTAGAATTTTGTATTTCCATAATAAACTATATAGTTTTTAAGAAATGAAAATTCTAAAAAGTCTATTATATTCTGCTTAAGAACCCTAAAATACTTATATACAAAACATTATACTAGCTAATATATTTGAAGACTTTTATTAGACTAACTAGAAGAAGTACCTAGACTTTAGACGCTACTGCTTAGGTCCCACCTAGGCTTCCGAGAGCCTGTGAACTATATATTTCTCGCGCTAAACTGCTAGCGCTGTGTGGACTTTGCGAGTTACTACGGTAAGCCTTTTCTATAAATTATTAGGCAGGAGCTTCCAGGTGAGGGTCTGCCCGACGAGATCTCATCAACTCATTCCTTTTCAAATACCTAGAATTGAGACCTACTTTTCAACACCTGTGGGTCGGTCTTTTGTGCTTTTATCATAGACTTCACTAGAAATTCCAAGACAAGATGAGTGCAAACATCCATACCAATGTTCACACCAATGGTATAACAAATGGCGTAACAAATGGCGTCGAGCTTAACGGGAATGGCTTCCATTCTTCAAGTTTAGATGGCAGCAACACACCCCTCGAAACGAACGAAACTACTAATGGGCATACTAATGGGTACACAAATGGCTTCAGTAAACTACCCAAAGCTGGAGTAGAACCTATCGCCATTATCGGCATGGGAATGAGACTTCCTGGCGGAGTTCATGATTCGGAGTCTTTCTGGAAAATGCTCATTGAAAAGAGAGAGGCACGCTGCCGCGTACCCACTGATCGGTACAACGTTGACCCTTTCTACAACAAAACAAAAAAGCCCCAAAGCGTGGCCACAGATTCCGGTTACTTCTTAGAGGATGTTAACCTCGACGACTTCGATTCTGGGTTCTTCAACCTGGGTAAAAAGGAACTCGACAGACTGGACCCACAACAGCGACTTCTAATGGAAGTCGTTTGGGAAACCCTGGAAAACTCCGGTGAAACTAACTGGCGAGGGGGAAACGTCGGTTGCTATATTGGAGTGTTTGGAGAGGATTGGCTAGAAACTCAGCTGCGAGATACCCAGGAGATGGGCTCGTATCGAATTACGGGCCATGGAGACTATGTTCTTGCGAATAGAATTTCGTACGAATTCGATTTCAAGGGTCCCAGGTGAGAAACACTTCCCATCCGTCATGTAAATTCAACGATACTGATGCTCCTTATAGTTTGGTCATCAAGACTGGCTGTTCATCTTCGCTTATAGGCCTTCACATGGCTTGTGACGCTCTGCGAAATGGTGATTGCACGTCCGCAGTTGTTGCTGGCACAAATCTCATCATGACACCAACAATGATGATTGCCATGACAGAACAAGGTGTTATGTCGCCAACTGGCACGTGCAAGTCATTTGATGCCAGCGCCGATGGTTATGGAAGAGGAGAAGCCGTGAACTGCGTCTATATCAAGAAATTGAGCGACGCAATTCGTGACGGTGATCCGATTCGAGGTGTTGTTCGATCAACAGCTATAAATTGTGACGGAAAAACTCCTGGAATCTCATACCCTAATATAGATGCTCATGAAACACTGATGAGAAGAGCGTACAAAGTCGCTGGCATTGAAAACTTTTCGGAAACAGCCATGGTAGAATGTCACGGGACCGGCACACCTATCGGTGATCCTGTTGAGACCAACGCAGTGGCAAGGGTTTTTGGAAAGGACGGTGTCATCATCGGAGCTGTAAGTGATGGCTACATCCTATTCAGTAATACTTCCAGCTAAGTTTTAAAGGTGAAACCAAATGTCGGGCACTCAGAAGGTGCGTCGGGTTTAACGAGCACCTTGAAAATGCTTTTGGCGATGGAAAAATTGACGATCCCTCCAAATATGCGTTTCAAGAACGGAAATCCAAAAAGTAAGGAATCATAAATCATGGCAAAGCTCATTGCTGACTAGGAAACAGTTCCTTTTGAAGAGGCAAAACTCACCGTCCCACTGGAACCAATGTCGTGGCCCGTAGGCCGAAAGGAGAGAGTTAGCGTCAATTCTTTCGGAATTGGAGGCTCAAATGCCCACGTAAGTCATAAGTATTCCGTAAATTGTTAAACATCACTCACCTTTTAGGTTGTTATTGACTCCGCTGCGGCGTGGAACGTTGGTCGTCCCAAGTCACTGGCTTCCAATGCTCTCGCTCGACCTGAGTTGCTCGTATTTTCCGCCAACCACCAAGAATCTATCAAGCGAGTTACGCAGAACTATGAGAAATTCATCGAAGAGAAGAGCGCAAACTTGAGTGACCTTGCCTACACTTTGGCATCAAGAAGAACCCATATGCAATATCGATCTTTTACCGTCGCCGGCCTGGACGAGCCACTGACCTTTGCTCCACCTATCAGACCAGGAAATCAGCGAGTCCTAGTATTTGTTTTCACCGGCCAAGGTGCCCAATGGGCAGGTATGGGTAAAGAGCTTCTGACTGATTACCCCTCCTTCCAAGATGATATCAGAGCGATGGACAAGACCCTTGCGCATTGTCCAAATCCTCCCTCTTGGACAATAGAAGGTATGTGCCCCACTTATTCAAGACGGATGTTTGTTAACAGATACAGATGAGCTGTTGAAGCCGCAGGCGACTAGTCTAATTAACCGTCCTGAAATGTCGCAACCGCTATGCTCCGCTGTCCAAATTGCCCTTGTAAACCTCTTCCGGTCATGGGACGTCAAGCCCCAGGCCGTAGTTGGTCACTCAAGTGGTGAAATAGCAGGTGCATACGCTGCGGAAGCACTCACTGCAGATGAGGCCATCCTAATGGCATACTATAGGGGACAAGTCATGAAGTTACAAGGACTTGCTGGAGGTATGGCTGCCATTGGTCTCGGACGTGAAGCGGTCACCCCTTTCCTCGTTCCCGGCGTCGTCATTGCTTGTGAAAACAGCCCTGAAAGCGTTACACTCTCCGGCGATGCAAACAAGCTGGTAGAAGTCATGGACACCATTGCACAGGCCAATCCAGACAAATTGGTGCGCAGATTGAAAGTAGACATGGCCTATCATTCCCGTAAGTCATACCCCCGAATTGCAACCCGCTCGAATATAATTAACGATACATCAGATCACATGGCGGCCATTGGCGAGCAGTATCAAGCCTTGATCCAGGATAAGGTCTCCAGTCGTAAACCAACAGTGCCCTTCTTCTCCAGTGTCACCGGAAAGGCCATCAGACAAGCCGGGAAACTAGATGCAGCTTACTGGAGGTCTAACCTTGAATCGCCTGTGCTTTTCTGCACAGCTGTGAAGTCAATCCTGGGGCCTGCAGTCCAAAACAGTTTGTTCATTGAAATCGGACCCCACTCCGCGCTTGCTGGGCCCCTCCGACAGATATTCAGCACCGCAACCGGTAGCCATGCTTATCTTTCCACTTTGCAAAGGAACAATAATGGTACCAAAACCTTCCTGTCTGCAATGGGGCAACTGTATTGCCATGGGACGAAACTGGACTATTCAATAATGAACCCAAGTCGAACTGTTCTTCCAGATTTGCCGCTGTACCCTTGGCATTATGAGAGGAAGTTCTGGAATGAGTCGCGCTTGTCCAAGGCATACCGACAACTTCAATTCCCTCATCATGACGTCCTCGGATCTCGTGTTGCTGAAGTCAATGACTTTGAACCGACATGGCGAAATATCTTGAAATTGGCCAATGTGCCATGGATCGCAGACCACAAGATCTCTACAGACATTGTGTTCCCAGCTGCTGGTTACCTCTCCATGGTGGGAGAGGCTATCCGCCAACTCACCGCTTCTGAAGATTATACTGTCAGAAATGTCACACTCACTGCTGCTATGGTTCTCGAAGGCTCAAAAGACACAGAGGTGATGACGAGCTTACGGCCCAGTCGACTAACCATCGCTCTTGACTCAGCTTGGTATGACTTTACAGTCACGTCTTATAACGGAGCTGCCTGGACAAAACACTGTGTTGGCCAAGTTCGCAGTGGCTTTGAGACAGATTTGGTCGACACTGCGAAGCTTGATAAGCTCCCCCGCAAAGTGTCTACTCATCACTGGTACGCAGCAATGCGAAAAGTGAGTCTGAACTATGGCCCGGCTTTCAGTGGGCTAGACAACATATCCGCTGGCGTGAATGAGCATACCGCGGTTGGCGATGTTGTAAACTGGGAACGGGAGGACGAGTCCCCTTACTCCCTTCACCCTGCAACACTTGATCCATGCTTCCAATTGGTCAGCGCTGCCCTTGCCTACGGTCAAGCACGCAAGCTCAACCAGATGTGCTTGCCCACTTCCATTGATTTCCTTTCGATACGAAAGAGTGTTTCAGACGTTCGAATGTTTGCCGAGACGGTTTCCTCCCGAAAGGGTGTTTTCATTGGCGACGCTTTCGGGGCAACAAACGGCGAGCCTGTCATGCGCTTGAGAGGCTTGAGGCTCTCACCTGTGGAGAACGATTCCGGAAATGATCCAGATCCCCACGCAGCCATTCAGCTTGAATGGAAGCCGGACATTGACTTCCTTCAAAACAAAGACTTGATACGAACTGTCAAGAGTGTGAGGGAAATCCACAAGCTTGGCGAGAAGTTGACTGCGTTGTGCATCCTCGAGACCAGCTCCCGAGTTTCCAGCTTGAAGTCGGAACAGCCCCACTTAAATCAATTCATTGCCTGGATTGCAAAGCAGGTATCGCGCATTGAGGCAGGTGACTTTGCACTTGTTGACGATGTTAAAGATCTAGCAAAGCTTGACCAGAAGGCTCGCATGAGTCTCATTGACGAGACTTCTAACGCCTTAAAGGCTACAGACTCGCCCGCTGCCGGCATAGCTATGGCAAGAATTGTTGAGAAGATCCAAGATATCATTGCTGGAAAGGTTGATCCTCTTGAGCTGCTGATGAAGGATGATATCCTGACAGAGGTTTATAACCTTGCTAGCCAGTGGGATTACACGGATTTCTTCAGTTCGCTGACCCACAAGAAGCCACACCAGAAGATCTTGGAAATTGGTGCCGGTACTGGAGGTACAACGGATATCATCTTGAAGAACCTCTCTTCCACATTTGGTGAGCGAATGTATGCGAAATACACCTTCACGGATATCTCTGCTGGATTCTTCGTTGCTGCCAAGGAACGGTTCCACGACTATGCTGCTATCGACTATGCTGTTCTAGACGTCAGCAAAGATCCAATTGCGCAGGGCTTTGAGGAAAACTCATACGACTTGATCGTTGCAACCAATGTATGAAGCTTTAGGTCGAGTAATGAATGGACAACTGCTAACACTGCTGACAGGTCATTCATGCAACGCCAGTCCTCCAAGAATCGCTCTCCAACATCCACAAATTGCTTCAGCCCAACGGCCAATTGTTTCTCCAAGAGCTGTGCCCAGATTCCAAATGGGCCAACTACATCATGGTACGTTTCAGCCAAATACCGATAAACGGCCTTTGCCGTGGACTTGTTTGCTGACACTATTTTTAGGGCTTGTTCCAAGGCTGGTGGCTTGGAGAAGCAGACAATCGGTTTGAGCAACCATTCGTCTCACCCCAAAGATGGGACGAAGAGCTGAAGAAATCTGGATTCTCCGGAGCTGAAACAGTGTTATACGATGACGAGAAACCTTACCAAAACAACGCTAATATCCTAGCCAGACCCGCGATTGTAGACAAATCTAGCAAGAGCGTCACTTTGTTATCCGCTAAGTCAACAGACTCCGCTGTCACAGAACTGGAGACTGTTTTGAAAGGCCGAGGCTTCCAAGTGGATGTTATTGAGTATCCCCAGCTACCTCCTGCCAAGCAAGATATCATTGCAGTCGTGGATCTAGCTGAGCCTTTCTTCACCGATATCGAAGCCGAGAAACTGAAAAGCTTCCAAGACTACACTTTGCATCTGCAGAACGAGAACATCGGTATGCTCTGGGTAACTCAAGCTTCGCAAATCTTGTGCAAAGATCCGCGCTACGCTCAAGTGATCGGAATTGCCAGAACAGCTCGCTCCGAGCTAGGAATTTCCCTTGCAACTTTGGAGCTGGACACTGTCAATACGGATAACTGGGACCGGGTGGCTGACGTATACTCCAAATTCCAGCGTCGAACCAAGGAAGAATAAGTGGATTCTGACATGGAATTCGCGGTCGCTGAGAATATCATCTATACTAGTCGTTTCCACTGGATATCTGTCAACAAGGAGCTGTCTCAGACTGCAGAAACCAAGATGCCTAAAAGGCTGGAAGTCGAGAAGAAAGGCATGATTGAAACGCTACACTGGGCGCAGTTCCCCGAACCGGAATTGAAAAGTGACGAGGTAATCGTGGAAACTCACGCTATCGGCTTGAACTTCAAAGTAAGCTTACAAATACTCTCTGTGTCAGCAATTGCTGACAAAATAGGATGTTCTCATCTCCATGGGCATTGTTGATGCTCAAAGAAGTGACAGCAGTGGCCTGGGATGCGAATGTGCGGGATTCATCCGCAAAGTAGGCTCTGCAGTCACTCGACTCGCACCGGGAGACCGTGTTGTCGTTCAAGCGACCGGCGCTTTGGGGACTCGGGTGAAAGCCAACTCGAAGCTTTGTGGCAAGATACCCCACAGCCTTAGCTTTGATGATGCTGCTACCATGCCGGTCGTTTATGGCACAGTGGTTCATTCCGTCATGGATTTGGGTCACCTTGAGAAAGACCAGGTAAGTTGGGTGGTCTAAATCAATAGATCCAAAATGCTAACGATAATCAGACCATTCTCATCCACTCGGCTGCAGGTGGAGTAGGTATCGCTGCAATTCAAATTGCTCAATATATTGGCGCAGAGGTAAGTTTACAGCCACTGAGTTTGAAACAGAACTGACGATATTAGATTTACCTGACTGTCGGCAACGAGGACAAGGTCAAATATCTCATGGATACCTATGGCATTGCTCGGGATCACATTTTCCACTCCAGAGATGCATCCTTCCTGCCTGACATTTTGCGAGCGACTAACGGTAAAGGAGTGGACATGGTGCTCAATTCTCTTTCGGGTGATTTGCTTCATGCTTCTTGGCAATGCGTGGCCCAATACGGCAAGATGCTCGAAATTGGAAAGCGTGATTTCATAGGCCAAGGAAAATTGGGCATGTCCCTCTTCGAAGCGAACCGTTCGTTCTTTGGAATTGATCTCGCTGCCATGGCTGAAGAGCGTCCAGATGTGATCCACAAGTAAGCTTTCAAGGCCCCCCTTTCCTTTCCATATGTAGTCTGGTACTGATCGTGCGCTTTAGACTGCTTAACAAAGTCCTTCAATTGTACATCCGGGGTGCCATTAAGCCTGTCAGGCCCATTAAAGTATTTGAAGCGGCTCAAATCAAGGATGCATTCCGTTATATGCAACAAGGACAGCACATGGGCAAGATTGTTCTAAAGATGCCTCTCAATCCCGAGGAATTGACAGGAACGTCAACAAGTAAGAAACTTATTCTTCGCCCAGATGTTTCATACTTGATGATCGGTGGCCTTGGTGGTCTTGGTCAAGCAATCTCGACATGGATGGCTGAAAGCGGAGCTAAGAACTTGATTTTCCTTTCAAGATCAGCAGGAAAGACAGAAGCCCATATATCATATTTCAATGAGCTCGAGACTATGGGATGCTCTGTACAGGCGTTTGCTGGTAGTGTGTCCGTCTTGGCCGATGTGGAAAACGCGGTCAAAAATGCAACAATGCCTATTGGCGGTGTTATGCAGATGTCCATGGTCTTGAGAGTAAGCAATCCAGTCCGAATGTGGTGAACCAGACTAACGGCTTTATAGGACCAAGCTTTTGCGAGGATGTCGATTGATGAGTGGAATGCAGCTGTCGCTCCTAAGGTCGACGGGACCTGGAATCTTCACAAAGCTCTGGAGAAGGAGACTCTGGACTTCCTCATTCTCTTCTCGTCGTTCTCCGGGCTCGTCGGGCAGTGGGGTCAAGTCAACTACAACTCCGGAAACACATTCCTTGATGCTTTTGTGCAATACCGCCACAACCTTGGGCTCCCAGCATCAGTCTTGGATCTTGGATGTGTAGTGGATGCTGGCTACGTCAGCGAGAATCAATCTGTTCTAGACACATTGCTCTCCACTTCCCTCTATGGCCTACATGAACAAGATGTCTTGGAATCCCTACAAATGATGATGGGTCGTTCTGCTCCAGCGCCACCTTCTCCGGCCAAGACCTATACCAACCCAGGACAGGTCAGCATCGGTGTTCGCTCAACCATGCCGCTTGCAGAGCCCGGAAACCGCATTATCTGGAAACGCGACCCTCGTACGGCAGGCTATCGCAACCTGGAAGCCGCGTCCTCGGGTTCGGCCGCATCAGATAATGAGCCTCTCCGACTCTTCTTGGCAGATGCCCACGCCAAGCCAGCCATGCTTACTGAGAAAGCCAGTGCGGAGTTCCTGGCTCGCGAAATTGGCCTTCGATTGTTTATCAGTCTGATGAAACCAGAGGAGGATCTCGATATAAGCCTTGCACCTACAGCCCTCGGGTTGGATTCACTCATCGCGATTGACCTACGAAACTGGTGGCGCGAGAGCTTCGGGTTCCCTGTCACGGTTTTGGAGATGATGAACGCGAAGTCGATTGTGGAGCTGGGAGAGCTGGCAGCCAAGAAGCTCTTGGAGAAGTTGCAACATCAGAAGACAAGCCAAGCGATCCGTGAGGAGTGACTGCCGCTGTAGTGATGTTATGAGATGGCTTTCAGGTTGAGGGGTTTCCGATATGATATGAGCAAGATAAGGGATGGGCATTTGTTTTCAATGCTAGAGTTATTTAGGCCTAAGTATCAATAGACTTACAATGTGTTACTATCTCCTCACTATTTGATGCAATTTGTTGTAGTGTTTGCTGCTCAACATGACAAGATTCGGTCGTTGATGTTTTCACGTGTGGTAGGGTGGGCGAAAACTATACTCCGGCAACATTAATTGCACTGAGCCTCGGCTGTTGCGGACTTACCTAATGTTTCCGTACCAGTAGCTCAAAAAGCATGTTGCCGGGACATATAAAATCGAAGCTGCAGGTCATAAGTTTCAAGTATCTCAGTATCACTTGTAACCTTAATAGGTAGGTCTGCCAAAGAGCAACCTGAAATTTTAGTCCCGTGATATACCACATGCATGCAGACCTTCTTCCTCATCCAGCCACTTGGCCTCAGTTGTCATTTTGATCTGTTTTATCCAAGGATCTAAATATACAGTTGGCTTAAGGCCCCTTTTATATGGCTAGTACAGTCACGTATCTGCAAGCCACGTGACCCGCCCCCTATTCCCAAAATAATCATTCACGGGAAATAAAGTTCTGCTCCAGGGCCGGGCTAATGGTCTTTTGCCCCAGGCATCAGCAGCTACAAAACTTCGACGTTCATAGTCAATATTAAAATTAGGCAATGGCTTTTCCTTCGAAATATCTGGGGCCGTATAGCCTTGAAACAGCTGATCCGCTGGAAGGAGCGTTATTAGGATGATCCCGTAAGATGAGGGTATTCCCATAAAAGTGGGTTCCCCGTTCTTCATCTAGATATGAACAAATCGTTAGTTACTAATATATCACATGGTACTATGCTAAAGGTCTATATAAGAGAAAGAGCTTCCCTATCCTGTTTATCTAATCACAGCACGAGAACTACAATATAGCAACATCACTTCCCACTTCAAAAGTCATTCAAAATCCTACATCTATCCAACTACTCCACATTCAAGATGCACTTCAATTTCACACTCTGTGCAGCAGCCGTCGCGTTTATCTCAACTGTCTGCAATGCCACTACCGCTTTTCTCCACATCAGCACCACTTCTAATAGCGTTAAAGGCACAGGAAAAAGCATAGATGAACGACCCTCTACTGCATAGCCGTTGATGGGAATGTTGCTGCAGCGGCCAAATCCATGTATATTGAATATGCCGAAGAATGCTGCGTTTATAGTGCGGGTGGCTGTACAGGCCAGAAACAACATGTCAAGGATGGCAGTATTGCCTTGGTGAATGGTCAGCAATGGGGGAAATTTCAACCACTCTTATTCGGTGCATTTCAAGCAGAAGAACAAGACGGATTCACGACTTCCAAGTACGCGGTAAAATATGACTGCTGATGTTGGTAATACATAATGCACTGGTTCGGCCTAGGATCACGGAACTGATAGAGTCTATCGCTGGTTACGTGGTTGCATTTCTAGGTGTAGAAGAGGTTCTAGCTAAGGTCGCGGCGACGAGGTCATACCTCTTCGCTGCTTAGTCATTGGCACTAAGTCACGTGGCACACGTGACATATACATTCCAACACTGGCAACTTTTCTCTTTGCGGCCTGCTTCTCCTTCCTGCATGCTTCCTTGCTTCCTTTTCTCTCTCTCTCTGCTGCTTCCTTCTCACTTACTACTACCTGTGTAGCATAAGCCTAACATAAGAAAGTGGTGGTACATGAAATGCGCCTGGGTGGAATCGCGATCGCGCTAGCGGCCGCAACTGATAAGATCCAAAAACTGATAAGAAACCCAAAATAACGAGTGCTCCAAATCGCTGCAAAGAACGCTCTAAATATGCGTTTCAGGTGTCCTAAAGAGGCGTAGCGTAGGGACGGTAGCATGTAGGGGCATTGGCGTTGGAACAACTAAGTGATCTTAGCGTTGGCGTTGCGCATTGATATGAGGGTATTCAGGCTGGCTAATGCGTAATCTCGTAGAATTGCTCCTACTGGCAGTCTTTTATTTTGTAGCTTCTTTTGGATTAAGGGAGGGGTCTGCAGTGGCGTTTTCGATCTTTGCGTTGCTTCTTGCGCGTCTTGAGGTGGTGGTAGCAGTCAGGTGCTAGCTCTTGTGGTGGGAGGGAAACACGAGTGCTTTGTGAATGCACGGAATACGCAGTTTTGTGGGGCGTTTTGATGTGTTTCTGTGAATTCGTGAAGAATCTGCGTTCTTAGCGTGATGATTTTGACGCTGACGCTGTGAATGAGGTTCTTTGCTTGTGGTGTTTTGAGGTGCTTGCAGTGTAGGCGTAGACTGTGTAATGCTGCAAGAAGGGGGAGGTTTTGAATGCTCGCTGGCGCTCAATTAAGAGGTGCGAATTGTGGGCGTGATATGACGCTGTAGCGTATGCTGCGTTGATGCTGTGAAGCTGACGCTGCTGGTGAAGGGGAAATGCTGCGTAAAATGACGCTGCTAAAGTGAAATGCTGCGGTGATGCTGTGAAGCTAACGCTGCTAAGTCTGAATTGCTGCTAGGTATTGTGATGCTGCTGCTGCTGCTAAGATTTGGCTTGCTGTGAGGCTGTACTGACGTGCTGAAATGGCGTTGAATTGCTGTGAAGCTGTACTGACATTGCTGCGTAATTTGACGCTGCTTGTATAGGAAATGCTGCGGTATGCTGTGAAGCTGGCGCTGCTAAAGTAGGAAATGCTGCGTGAGATGACGCTGCTGAAATGGCGTTGCTGCTGGCTGGTGTTTTGCTGTTTTCTCTGAAGCTGCTGAGGCGGCGTAATCCTAGTTGGTCTATGGCTGATGTAAGGTCAACCATTGATCAATGTTGGTAATACATAATGCACTGGTTCGGCCTAGGATCACGGAACTGATAGAGTCTATCGCTGGTTACGTGGTTGCATTTCTAGGTGTAGAAGAGGTTCTAGCTAAGGTCGCGGCGACGAGGTCATACCTCTTCGCTGCTTAGTCATTGGCACTAAGTCACGTGGCACACGTGACATATACATTCCAACAGCTGATAAAGATGCAAAAGTTTCGCATTATACTAAGGATATTTATCATCAGCATGATTTATACTAGCCTTATTTTAAGATTCGTGTATGCGGATAACTAAATATGCTTTTTTATCCACTATAAAAAAATAAGGGAAATTGGTGAGCAAAAGGCCAAAAAATAAAAAAAATAAAAAGTGCAAAACTCTAACAGCCGAAGCTGCCATCTTAGAGGAAACCAGGCGAACTGATTTTGTATTCCGATGTATAAGATTATAGTCAGATCTCGAGAGGTACGGACTGGCGATTTCCGATATGGCGATTTCGATGTGGCGATTCCCGAAGTTTAACGTCTTACGGTGGACGGCTTTGGCTGTTTTTGTTGAATTAGTTTTGTTTATTTGGGTATCTACGGGTATGATACTGTTTGCCGGAGAAGAGCCTTGATAGGCGGGGGTTAAGTTATATGTTGTTATTCATCTGATGTGTTGGTGTGAATAGAAGGTTTGTTGGCGGCGTAACTTGTATGGGAATGGGTAGGGGTAAGGCAGTAAAATTTCTTCTGGGTGGTGCTAGCGGAGTTTTAGTTAATGAGAGATGTAAAGGGTTCAGCTTACGAGGCTAAAGTGTGGGATATGTTTCTTTTGTTAACTGCCCACCGTCCTTTGCTGGTATTTATCATCGTGGCTTTAGAAACGAAGGATACGTCTTCAGAGTCCTGTCCAGTCCCGATAGTCGCCAACGTCCACAAATACAACCATCGTTCTTCACATACTCCCAGGTCAGCAGAAGCCAATTGAGATGAGCGGGCAACGACCATAGGTAAACACGTCTTCGACTCCTGGCTCGATAAATGCGTCCAAGGCTGTCTCGCAATCGTACGCGACTTGATATAGAGATGAACCCCAACCCATCATTTTGAAAACAGGCATTACCTTCACCTCCGCCTAATTCTATAAAAAGAAATTCCCATTTTGCATGCTTGCGGGAAACAACAAAATGGTAGTAGTATGTAACACCATGCAGAATGGTAGCATCACCTGTCTATCATCTATCTAAGACCAGAATTCCGCTACGAGACCGGAAATGGACGCTAAAAAAAGATCAAGAATCGTATCTCTTGCCGAGGATTTCCTAGTTTATATGCTTGTCATTTAATGGGGCAGGATAGGACAGGATCTTTCGTAGAAAAGAGAGAATCTGCGGATGGGTGAGTATCTGCGGTCATTTGGCATGAAATACATACATACCGGAAGAGAAAAAGTCAGTTCAAGAACATGAGGATGAAACATCGCGGGATGTATTCATGGCACAGTTCTTTACGCAGCTCAGTATGGGGTAATGAAGGAATCGATAACTTTCATTACCCAAGCCCTTTCAAACCGCCTATGCTATCTGTTCATGTTGTATGAGATGGCATGGGAAGGGCGTATTTGCGTTTCGTTTCGTTTCCCGCGGTTTATTCGTGCTAGATGTGTTATCATCGGATAGTGTAGGGAGACAAATAGCGTTGGTGAGGTATGAAGATGGGCTTCATCGATACAGGAGGTAGAAGTTCTAGTGCGGACGTTGAGTGAGTGGTTTTTCAGAAAATTGGATTTTAGCCAAGAACTTACCTAACTTCAAGATCTATCTATTCTAGCTGCATTTAAAACTTCCTCCTCTCCCTAGCATACTCGGTTTTATTTAAGCATACGGCGGGGACGATTTTTTCATTCACAATGCAGAAAGGCGGTGTTTCTGTTCGTGGTGTTGCAGAGTTAATTCTACCTGTTCCTGCAGGTATCTGGGAATTACAAAGCGCAAGCAAAGGACTTGGAAGTAAGGTACAATAGTTATTCTCGTAGGTGCCCGGAGAAGGTTAGCCAAGTATCACGTAAGAAAAGGTAATAATTGTGTAGCGTAAGTTGATGCTTTGGGGGTAAAATGACTTACGGACAGGTCGACATCATGAAAGGCTCTTAATGATCCTTTCGGAAGTATTTTCGGGGGTTTTTAGGTCTAACTTGCTAGTAAGTTCGTACTTGAAGGTCTTTGTCCCCACGCTCGTGGTACGGTACTAAAATCCTTACAGATCGGAAAAGCCCCTAAAAGCCCCCACAATCCACAAATGAGAAGATACAGGAAGGATGAAGGACACAACAAATGTCTTTTCCGTGTGGCATTATAATGAGGCTGCTTTGTAACGAAAATAAATATCATTTAACCCTTATTGAGTTTCCTCTTCACTTTAGTCTTAGGATTGGCAGAAATTTGGAGAGTAAGCAGGTCCGCGGGTCGCCGCGCTCTTCCAAATAACTGGAGATCTCTATGACTTTGAATATGAGGTCGGATTAAAGCTGAAAGAAGCAAACGCTCTTTGCCGTGTCACCTGATCATAAATGTTGTTGTTGACATGGATGACACGGATGGCTGGCCCTCAGCCCCTCAGGAGTGAGAATCCTTCAACAAGTAGCTCGCATCGTCACCAATCGAATCAGATTAACGCCTCCTCGCGCCGTGCCGAAGCTTCTCAGATAAACTCCGGACAATATTCATTACCGTGCTGATCGCCACACGATTGCTCCATAACACCAATGCATGCCATTCTTGTACGTGCCGCATCCTACTACCCCTCACTCCCCCCTTCCTACCCCCCTCACTCCCCTTATCAGCCTTGAGTGGTGGCACCGCTGGAAGATCTCCATTTCTCTACCCGTTTTCTGATATCTGCCTCGGTCTGTTGCATCGGGTTCAACTTCATGTCTCGCGCCATCCGCTTATAATCTTCTCCATACTTTCCCACCAGCCTTTCGATCCATTCGCGTTCCCGCTCGCTCTGCTTCCTAGGCGTTTTCTCGGGCGCCCTAGCTGCCATATCTTCTAGTTGCTGCACGATAGGGTTGGTCTCGGTCCTTTCCCCTCCTCTTGAGTTAAAACCCTCGAAATCTTCGCCGTCGTCCAACATCAAATCATCCTCCGATTCGGAGTTAAGAGGGTCGTTTAAGGGATTTGGCCTCGATGCTGCATGAATAACGCGTATAATCTTTCCCGTATCAGGGTCTCGCTCGACCTTTGCCTCAGTCGGTGCAAAGGTTTTGGGGATAGCGTTCGAGATGGCAAGTTTGCTTGTGGTTGAGGTTTTGGAGTCTGAGCCAGCACGTAATTTCTCTATGCCACCTGTCGCTGCATTGAGGCGCGAAGTGAGACCAAGACGTTTATAATTCTGTGTCAGGGTTTCGCTTTGATTCCTGTGATGTCCTGTCAGTAATTTGGATATCAAAAGAGTTTGGGTCTAATTGGAAGTCTTGCTATACGCAGGAGGGGTATGTACCAATTCGCCGCAATGATGGGATTGCCCAGGGGGTTGACTCTCTTCGATTTCGGCTTCAGCTTGATCTTTGGGATCGAAGATCTCTTCTTCTTCTTCTGTAGTTCACGACCCATGATTGTGATTGTGATTGTGTGGTTGCGGTCGCGGTAATCCTGATCTGGAAGTTGGGAATGGTGTTTGTGAAGTTTTCATAATTTTTCGCTGTGCTAAAAAGATAAGACTAGCTTACCTTACCTTAGGTACACTTACCTCTTATCTTCACGTGGACTCTTAGTACGGAGCTCTAGTCACGTGCCCTGCATCCAAATCAACCTCGGCAACGGCAAAGTCAAGTCAGTCAAGCATCACGATCACGATATCTCCGATTTGACATGACAACCATGACCATGACCGCCCCGCCTTACCAGCCTTACTGTAACAGCTACTGCATACTGTAGCCCCTGGACAGCTTTTTGATCCCCTCGTATTCTCCAAACCCTACAGGGCATCCAAAGATTCCAAACCCCCACGCCTTCACGAAAGTACTGGTACGGTAGTATCGATTCGACATTCCTTCAACGTCACTGAACGAGCGTAAGTCAACAACACCACACCTCCTCAACAGAATATCTATCATATCTTCGTCATCATGACCCATCAGTTTACCTCAGCCCAATATAGCCAACACCGCATCCACGAGTGAGTCTCGTGGAAATGTATTGTCATATATGGAAATGTCTCGCAAAAGCGCCTTTGCAGCGTAGGACATGACGGTCTTGTACAATCATGTGCTGTCACCGTTGCGACCTCGTGCACGATGCTAGTATATCATCACCTCAGATGTGAGGCACGAGGTGGGGGGAGGGGATCAGCGAATCGAGAATTCGAGACCCCGTGTTGCAGAAGGTAACGTTGCGTTATTCGTTGCGCCACATTTCTCCATCGCGAACAATAGGCTCTAGTGGCTCCTGTCGCAAAGTGACAATTGTCGAATCAGGTACTGGCGGTGTAGTAGTCCGAAAGCACATTATTGAGAGGCGACTATGCACTGCGATTATGGAGGATTTCGATGTTGATCAATGATCCATCCCTCTTCAATAATGTTCATTCTTTGGATCAAAATCCTTCCCCAGCTCTGACGGCCCTTTCCCCTCAAGAGACGCCGAAATCACGGGAAATGGAAAGGGATGACCTTGAAGTTACTTGAGTCCTTGTCATGTCTATAATAATCCCCGAGTACCTCGGGCCTCCGGGAGATCTTAGTCTAGACACGGGGGTATATCCTAAAGCCGTATAGACTTGAGAAGCTAAGTGCTTTTAACTTTCTTATGTTTCTATGATTAATATTTCATATCAAGATTGATCACAGCATGATAAGTCCGCCATGAACTACTTGAGGCGGGCCTCGAGACTCGCGCAAGAAGCGCGGGTCCCGGCATATAGATCCCTTTTTGCCATACTTGGTTGAGGATTCTTCTCTCTTTTAACTTTGGGCGGGGGTTCGCTCGTGGGGTGTGTAGCACAAAGTTACGAGACCAGTGCAAGGCCTGAAAGGACTGACCATTGACATGACCTGCACAAAGCAAGGATATTCGAGACGAGAAATCCAACCTCTGTAGTCAGGGGTGTTGGTCAATGTCCACTTTAATTGGCCAGCGGGAGATACGTGCATTTGGAGGCGCCCCGGAAACAAGGTTGCCCGACAGGGACTCTAACGATCCTGTCGTGCTTCGGCGGTTTCCACTGTTTCGATTTGTGGCTGGAAAACCTTCTGTACAGTTTCGAATCCTTCTAGGGCCCTACCATAACCAGGTAGTGCTTACTAGCAGCATCAAGCTCCGGAAGGACCCTCACTAGTATCTCCAATGAGCGTCTCTGATTCGGTACGCGGGGGTACTAAATCTTGGTCGCATCCGACGAGGCCCTTCAAAGTAAAGCGTGGAGAACGGGGTAGAAGTTGTGCAGAAGCGTTCTGGGATGACAGCGAGCAGGTACCTGGAATGCTCGAAGCGTCTGTAAGCGCGCACACCATCAAACCCTTATCTTGGTGCTTGGACCAAAATAGGGTCCTGGTGGTTGAGTCGCCTGTTAGATGCGCTGATCATGAGGGGTCTACCTCCGCAAACTGTTCAGTCGAGTTGCGAGGTACTCCGTACGCTCGTACTCGGAGTAGTATCGAAAGGAGGTGAGTTGAGTACCCGGTACCTGCGTACGGAGTGTCATATACATCTTCAAGCTGGATTGGACCTGCCTCGGAACCTCCCCTCCCTCAACGTTGCGGTAGGCTTCACAGCCTGTCCATGCGGGTATAGATTAAAACTGGAAAATGCGACTTCCCCACCACTCGCCTCTCTCAGCTCGGCGCCTCTCAATGGTTATTCCGCTTCCCTCGGCCTCGCACGGCATAGCATGCGTGCACTTTTCAAGGTAGCTGGGGAGAGGCGAGGGAGAGGGAAAGGCAAAGAAAAAATAAGGGGAGAAGCAGCGCCCCTGGAATCTCTGTGCAATTATTCCATCAAATGTTGAGCAACGCTCGCGATGCCCCTCACTCACTCACGGTTGTTGTGCATCGACTGCGTCTAATGCATGGCCTTATCTCCTGGTAAACAGGGTATTGAACAATCTTATCGGGCACAGCCAACGAACTGCTAGTCGTGCCTTGAAGGTGCAGGGCATGCTTGCACCTTCAGGTGCAACACTGCGAATCTCGACTGCAAATCAGAGGATCAGAGAAGAGATATCAAGATCCTAGAATAAATATCCCTGACCTTGACCCTCGTCGTTCATCTTCCCTTTAAGCTAGGATGAAGGGGGCGGCGGCTGGGGATTGTGCGTAGTTCTCCTCCGTAAGGAAACTTGATTGATGGTGGTATACTTCGTATAATTTACTTGCGGAGGGCAGCGGCGCAGAAACGCCTTTAACGTTAACGGCCGGCTGGCTAGCAAATTTAAGCCTTCCCACGGCATTTCCGCAAAGCCACATCTGCTGCATCTGCGTTTGCCTCCACACCACAAATCATCGTCAATGGCTGATTGACGCCGGTAGCTTCGGCATCGGTAGAGTAGATCGCATCACCCTTCCCTTCCTTTCATCTCCGTGGATACATTGTTCAAAACAACGCTACCAACCACGGGCTCTGTTCCGTACAGCTGGCCAAAGGTCCCCTTTGCTACCTAGTTGGCAGTAGTATAGTCAGTACGTACCGAGAGATACTACAAGCTGTGCTCGTACACGGATAAGGAGGAACTCTCACCCTGTATTTCTGGATACCATTATCTGCTGGCGCGGAAATATAGTGTTTCCCACCAGTGAAGCGGCCCGGCACATCTTGCCTCCCTCCCTACGTGTACCAACCTCTCACATGCCATCATAGAGCAGAGAAAGATGTTACTATACTACTGTAAGAACAACGGTATGTACACACGAGATGGGTGGTTTTGAAGGATCACATTATTAAGGTTAAATCTAAACAATGGCTCTAAATCCTTCAGCTGTCTATCAAGAGATCATCTCGAAGGGGAATTCTTCTCGAGGACCCTTGGTTGCAGCTTGTGATCACTCACTCGACCTCGCACAAGGACCAATTGCTGCGAGACATGCGCATCAACAGCTATTGAGAAGGGACAGGGGTGGCTAAGGAGGGAGACACCAGAGACAGAGAAGGCAGAAAATGCATGTATGGAAGGCTGCAGTGTGCTTCCTCTGCAGCCACGGCGGGCTGTGATTTGCTGCCTGTCCTCGGGGGAAGCGTTTATTAGTCTTCTTGCATCTGTCTCTTCTGTCCTCCGGTTGTTAGATAGACCCTGGTCGAATAGTGGCTCCTCTCCCCCCCTGTAAAGCCGCTGTGTTGATCTCCATCGTCGCGCTGAGCTGCTCCACCTTGCACCTCGCAGCCCCCCGGCTCCTCTAGCTCCATCACGGCTGCTCATAACCAACTTGGATGCCCACATTCACAAACCGCATTCAGACGTTTTTGACCACAAGAGTTTCTTGTCTTGCATTCTTTTACAAATAGATATTCTCTCAATGTGCTTGGTTATCCTCGACATTTAACTCCTTCTTTAAGTTTTCCTTCAAAATGACTTTGCCCCTCGCCTGTCCTCCCGCCTCTTCTTGTGCTTCCTCGGACCCCCCGACGGTCCCACAACGCAAGCGACGTAGAAGAGCACCAGCTAGCGGCGCGTCGGACGATTGCTTTGCTTGCACCAAAAGAAACACCAAATGCGACCGTCGACGACCATATTGCTCGCAATGTCTGGAAGTTGGGAAAGAATGCTCGGGATACAAGACCCAATTGACGTGGGGCGTTGGAGTGGCTAGTCGGGGAAAGCTTCGGGGCTTGTCACTCCCAGTTGCAAGATCTGCTCCAGTTCCCAGAAGCCCGCCCACAACCAGGCCAAGGGCCTCCTCTACGACTGCACGAAATCGTGATAATGAAGATGGTGTTAAAATCAAGATGGAACACGCGCCTCCCATGCCCGTCAACCCCTTTACGACTTATGATTTTGTCAACATGGCACCTAATGGAGTTGCCCCTCCTATGCACCTGCCAGAGTGGAATATGTCGGTACATCACGAATACCCAATACAGCAAGACTATCACCATCAACAAGATGGAATGAGCCATCAGAGACAACTTCCGCATCTACACCGACTTCACACCCACTCTCTCAGCCTAGGAAGAGGGGACGGTCTCGCTCTTTCTAGTTCTATCGATTCTCTGAGCGCATATGCCGAAAGCGACTACAATGGCTCTCCCCTTAGCCAGTCTTTCCCCAGCGATGATGTGCCATTCTTGCACAGCCCTGTGCCAATGTATAACAACTTTTCATCGCATAATTCCAACGCCGGTCACAGTCCTGTAGCCGGTATGATGAGTGATTCTCGCGGACCCACCTCCTGCCCCGACAACTTCTACGCCCAGTCCGAGATCAGCTCCAGCATCAGTTCGCACCATGGCCACAACCTGTACGATATATCTGAAGGTCGGCAACATCAACACTCCCCAGCGGGTAATGATATATTTTATGACGACGACATGCTGGGTGAGCTGCATTCCGGCTATTCTTCCACGCATCACATCACTGACCGGTATCAGGGGGGCATCCCAATCAGAGTGAACTAGAGGTATATGCCACCAGTGCTCGATCAAGCCATTTTGGCTGGACATCCGTCAATGATGATGATGTAGCCTCGCAGGCAGCTTCCGAGGCAGACACCTATCACCATTCCCGGCACGATTCCATGTCGCCCGCGTACGCCTCCGACATGACACCTCGGATGTCGTTCTTCCTAGACTACTATGAAAAGATTATATGCCCATCTGTGGTTGTCATCGACAGTCCCGGCAATCCGTACCGAGAACACATCCTGAGCCTGGCTTCCTCGAGTAAGAGTCTTCAGCACGCCATCTGTGCTCTTGCGGCCTGCAACCTCCGCATGAAGCGAAAGCAATCACTAGGCCAGGATCTTTGGCGCCAGCCGCTTGAGCTCGAGCTCCAGGACCGCATCAACGGCGCGCATACCCGGCCCCCCCTGTCTCGACAACCTTCTAACAACCCAAGGTCACCTGACACTCCGTCAAGTGACTCCTCCCTCCAGGAAGAGTACCAGCATCGATCCCTTGCTGTATCTCTTCTGAATCAGCAGCTAGGTAACCCCTCAAAAGCTCGCCATGACTGCGTCCTTGCCACACTTTTCATCCTTTGTCACTATCGGATGTGTGAGTCTGGGGTCGCCCAATTCCGTACTCAGTTCGCAGGAGTCAAGAAGATTCTTGGAATGCGCGATTCGGGGGTGGAAACTGGTAACTGGGGCTGGATGGAGACCTGTTTCACTTACTTTGATGGAATAGCAGCAAGCATCAACGACCGCGAGGCTCAACTCAGGGGTGGCTATCTGGAAATGATCGCCACCTCATCAAACCCGAACCACGGCCTCGAGAACCTCGCCGGCTGCGACTCGGTACTCTTCAAAACGATTGCCAAACTTGGTCGATTAAACATGCTATGTCAACACAGACCTGTGCTTGACGATCTTGCCTCATCACACGTCCGCCGGCCTACACCCCCTCAGCCACGAGCAGGACTAGCCGGCCAAGCACTAGTGGACTTCTATAACCTACACGCACACAATTTCGATGGCAACGGCTTCGCATCCACCCTCGACGACGACGCTTCTTTCTCTCACCTCACATCTTCCACTTCTCACGACGACATGAACACCACCTTCTGGACCGAATGGAAAGCTGCTCGCCAAGCGCTTCAAGAATGGGAATTTGACGCTTCCCGTCTCATCGCCAACCTCCCTGCGACTCCTTCTTCAACCCAGTTGAGAGATTTTGGATACATTTCCGAAGCCTTCCGCTACTCAGCGCTTCTCTACACCGAGAGACTCGCATGCCCTAACCTTCCATCGTCCCACCTCAATTTTCAAAATCTCGTCTCACAAGTCTTGTTCTACGTCACGAGTCTCGAACAAGAATCTGGAGCTGAGAAATTCTTACTGTGGCCATTATTCATCAGCGGTAGTGAGTGTGTGAATGAACTCCAGCAAAGTATCGTGCGCTCAAAGTGCAGAGAAATTATGGGGCGTAGTGGATACTTGAACAACCTTGCCGGCTTGGAAGTCCTTGAAAAATTATGGGCCGATGGACAGAGCGAGAAAGAATCATTCTCTGGGCCTTTCAAATGGGCAAAATACATGGAAGGCAGTGAAGGGGAATGGATTATGGTATAATGATTAATCATCGTATTACGACTTTTCTTTTGTTGGACTGATTGGAAGATACCAGTAATGACTTCCCGGAAATGGATTTTATCTTGGCTTTGATTATGAAAACGGGAACCAGGGGATATACAAAGGAAGAGGATTTCACATGGGTCGGGTAAATGAATAATGGCAACTGGCGTTTTCGGTCACGATTTTGTACGGGATGATATTGGAATGGATAATGGATAATGCTTAGATGACGGAGTTGGCATTACACAACATCTACGTACTGTATATCCAAAATACGAAACTTGGATACTTTTCAACTCAAACTTATCAGTGTGCCATATGCATGTGATTGCTTGGAGGCATGCAAAGGACCCCTATTTGAACATCGCTTTGTGATTCAAGGACATATGCAGTTACGCATCACGGCTTCATTAACTGTATCCTATGATCCTCAAACGTGAATCTCTAACCAAGTCTCTATTGTATATTAGTGACATGTGATGGCAACCTACCAGGCCTGTCCACATTTTCTTCAGACGAAGTGAAGGGGTGAGGGTGATCTGCCGGTACCTGATTGTCAGCACATTCCGGCAACTCGATCTTCTAAAAGCTGCACATGGAACGCACACCAGAAGTCTTCTAGAATGAAGTGGAGACCTGCAGTGCAGTGCAAGCTGCACCGCACACGCGGGACTATCCCAATCCCTGATGGTTGCAGTGGGATTGGGAAGGAGGGGTAGTAGATCACCGTGGAGTAGATTCCAAGCTAGGAAGCTCAACTCACACCAGCCGCATCCAAGCAAGATCTGCTCAACTTCTCCTCCCCCCTATCGACTCGCTTGTGTGAATCACCCGCTTAGCTCCGGCTCTTCACAGTAGGAGATAACGCAATACTTCTCTTGTTTCTGGAAGATTGCCCGATTGCAACTAGCTGCAAGGGCTCGTATACAGTAGTATAGAAGGGTGTTCGGGCGTTCAGGGTCTTTCTAGAAGATCTCCTGTTGTGCAACTAGCTTTTACATCATCACCAGTGGGGGTTCGGAACTTAAAGCTCTTTCTAGAAGATCTCTTAGTTCAAGCTTAGTTTTCATGTTATTCTATGCTCCCTGTCCTGTTAGCTTTATCGCGCGTGAAGCGGAGCGGGATGTTCTTAAGCTTAACTCTATCACATGCCTGTTTCGCCAGCTGCCGACTCCACACTGTCGATCAAACCGAAGGGCTGTCAAATGAACAGACTAACATCAACGAGATGGTAGTTTATCGTGGATGGGGTCTACTTGCGCGCTAAAGCCCCATGTGGGCATGCCTTGGTTTACGATTTGTCCATGTTCTAATCCAGCCCTACTCCCGAGCCGCTTCGGCTCTCACCGGTTTTTGAAAGGGGGACCAAGCCGTCAATGTTTACCGCCTTCCTTTATAAGCTACGGGACGGAACATGATTTATGCCGGTACGTGAAACCCTTGCCTTGCTCACTAGTAAGTATTTGTCGTCGCATTGTTGAGTCTACTAGCCGGAGCCGCACTACTTTGGGGCCACTACTGTATCTCGAGATATTGCATGTATCTGTTGACGACTTTCGCCTTTCGATCCTGTACACACTCGAGCCGGAGATGAAGTTTGATAACCCCTACGAGTTCGGCAATAGCGAGGTATCATATAGTTTCAGTTTACTAGAAAGCAGACTTCTTCAACATTCTATACAACACCTGCACTTCCCAGGATCCGACAGGCCAATATGTTGAGGCGCAAGACATCAAAGCGATGTTTTGACTCCCTTGAGTAAATAGGGGGGTGGTTTGTCGTAGTACAGTAGTTGCTGTAAGCGGATACTACCCCCCTTTTCCTCAAGTGCTTCGCCTCCATGCAGTTTCAAGACCGCATTGCTGTCATACCTGATTGAATATACACAAGACGTGGGTTCTCATGCTCGAATATATGCAAGTCGTGCTTTCTTTCCATTGCACCTTCTGGAAGTGAGTGGTACCTCCGACAAATTGGCATGATGCGCTGCGACTTTGCTGCAAGTTCTTTTGACGAGTTTCATTTCTTGGGTTCAGTGAGATTGCAGACAGACGTGTTTCTAATATCATTTCGTCAGGTATATTCGAAGTATGATAAGGCAAAGGAAATAAAGTACACATTCGAGTTGTAAGCAAGTGCAAGCGAGAGAGCTGATGGGAGAGGAGAGGGTTGATAATTAGCGGCTTTTACAAGTATAGTACAGTCGAGTATATCTCCAACACCACTGGGGTATTTGCAGTAGCTTTCTGTACCTGAATAAACCCAGTAGTGAGATTCAAGGTTAGCTTTGCAACGCTGGTTCAAGAGAAAGTCCCACGTGCTTTGAAGATATGTTCTTGAAGAACGGAGAAATTTGTTTGTGTTGGTAAAGAGACAGCCGATCACTATTTTTTGCCTTTAAATTCACTTAGGCATCAAGAAAGCTTTCTCCTGGTAGTTACTAGACATGTGATCAGATCGGCTTCACAATCCGATCCGCTCTCGGAGTTGCTTGAGCAAGCCGGTGCCGATTCAACCCACTCTTGCATAGCATCAAGTAAGTTTTTTACCATAGAATTCAGAATAAAACATCTCTTGTCCCCTTTATGAAAAGAATACACAGGATCTGCATTCAGAAGCTCAATAACACTTTCCAACAACAATCAATATGGCGTCCGTTCCACCCTCCGGTGTTTGGTGCCCAGCCGTAACCTTCTTCAACCACTCAAACGACACCCTCGACCTCCCCTCTCAAAAGCAATACTACCAATACCTCTCCCAAACCGGCCTGGCAGGCCTAGTAATCCTCGGCACAAACGCTGAAGCCTTCCTCCTAACCCGCGAAGAACGCTTCGCCCTCATCTCCACCGCCCGCCAAGCAGTCGGCCCCTCCTTCCCGCTCATGGCAGGCGTCGGCGCGCACTCCACCAAGCAAGTCCTGGAACTCGTCGCCGACGCCGCCAAAGCCGGCGCGAACTACATCCTCGTGCTACCGCCGGCGTATTTCGGCAAAGCGACGACGAACGCCGTGGTGGAGAGGTTCTACGACGACGTAGCGGCCAACTCGCCGTTGCCGATTATCATCTATAACTTCCCGGTGGTGTGCAATGGTGTGGATTTGGACTCGGAATTCATTACCAAGTTGGCGAAGAAGCAGACGAATATCGTGGGCGTCAAGCTCACCTGTGCATCTGTGGGGAAGATCACGCGGCTCGCGGCATCGCTGCCTGCGTCTGAGTTTGCGACGTTTGGAGGACAGTCTGATTTCTTGATCGGGGGCTTGTCTGTTGGGTCTGCGGGATGTATAGCTGCGTTTGCGAACGTCTTCCCCAAGTCGATTTCAAAGATCTATAGCTTGTACAAGGAAGGCAAGGTCGATGAGGCGTTGAAGATTCACCGCGTTGCGGCGCTGGCTGAGAGTCCGTGTAAAGCTGGGATTGCGAGCACGAAGTATGCTGCTGCGATATATACGGCGAAGGCGGCGGGGATTGAGGGCGCGGAGGAGAAGTTGAAGCCGAGGACGCCGTATTCGCCTGTAGCGGAGGCGACGAAAGGTCAAATTAAAGAGATTATGGCTGAAATGGCTGCAATTGAAGCGACTTTGTAGAGAATAATATCATACAAAAGTTCAGCAAAAAGTGTCGTTCTGGTGGAGTAATGGTGCCAAATGCGGAGCCCGAAATCAGCACCCGAGGATTCAAAAAGGGCGTGAGGGGTCATTTATATGCGGTAAGATGGGGAGCATAAATATTGATTGCAATAAGAATGTGACGAAATAAGTGATTCTCCTATAAAGAAGGTTTGGTAAATGAATCTCCACTTGAAGACTCTCCCACCTGAAGCCTCTCCCTGTAACGATACGATAGTCTTTACTCTATAAAACTCCATTGGACTGACTAGCCCAGTTCTTTCGCCAAAGAACAGAACTGGCCCAGTCTCCAGGTATATGCTGGTGGTAAGCTGACGCTGACATCCTTCTTTGACCCAGCCTTTTCTTTCTACACTTACATCTTATAAGAATTATCGATCTTGATTATTAAAGCCTCTGAAACTACGGAAAGAGCTCATCATATTACACATTGACAGCAACTAATATCTTGACAGCAAAACGTTCTCACTACCTCCATCTTTTTCATCGAGTAAAGTGTGATTAATAAGTACACGATAATGGTTGATCGTCCCTTCTTACTTCACTATTAGTCTCCGATATCGATACTGTCCGGTAAATACTTCTTGACGGGCCAAGATGTTCTGGTATCTAAACAGGTGATATCCTCAACTGTCTCTTTGCACTAAATAGTATTCCTTCTTACAATGACACTACTTTGGTCTTCGCCAATTGATCTTGTGATGTCATAGATCGACGGTTGGCTTTAAATTCTCATTGTTTTGTGATCTTCGATGCAGCATATAATATATTGTGGAGAAGCAGTCATCATGTAGTAAGGCGTAAACACTACATATTGTCTATCCAAATTATTGCTCAAGCCATACACTTCCACAATATGGAATTACATATACTCCATAACCAGAACTTGATGCTGTAATCTAACTGCCTCTCGGTTCCAAAGCAGGCAAGAAGTACGGGACGTATATTTCATCTCAGCATTGAGCACTGGAAAGTGAATGACGCGCTTAAATATACTTTTGTAAAGCTGTATATTCATATCTATAGAGACATCATAAGCTTTGCGTTTTAATCTCTGAATAACGCAACTCTGAAATCCAGGGCATGATCACCGGACATGATTTGCATGCTACTTTTCTACCTTTAAATAGATAATGAAATACCCTAAACTTAATAGCAAATTGCTATCTCATCAAGCGCCTTTCCAGTAGTAATTCACGAATCAAACAAATTTCAAGAAAGAATAATAATTACTAAACCTCTGTTTGAGGCTTTACTACATCTAATTATGCTTCCCTCCATATTATAGAGTATCATCCCATTACTCTTCTTTAGTTAGGGAGGTGATGTCGCAGAGCAGGACCAGCTTCATTTACTACTACGCTCTTGCACATGAATCGAAAAAAGGGGGGTGTTATTATGTCAGCAAGCAGACATGCAGGCTTCTATATTTTTTTTTGCATCCACTCACACCTCTCACTTGAGAAGATCTAAAGTAGAGGTGGCTGCGAGTCCATATATAGTATCAGATATCTATTTCAAGTAATATATTTAGTTGGAAAAGTGATGCGAGGCTCTCGTTCCCCCTTTTTATTATCTGGAGAGAGAGAGAGAAAATAGAAAATAGAATCTAGAATGATATAAGAAGTTGAGCCTATAGTAATAAGCGAGCTTGTTAGTAGCTAGGGTTTTACCCTTAAGCACCGGGATATAGGCGCGTTAGGTATTACCTAGCTAAAATCTAATGGTTTAGTTGAGGTCGGTTTAGTTAGGGTACCAGATTCCATCCTAGTGGGTTCCTTAGTATGCTACCACACTCGATTAGTGACATTCTATAGCTAAGGTATCTTATTATGTCATTCCAAGTGCTTTCTCTAAGTAAGGGTACTAGTAAGCTTTTTCAGTCGAAATAAGAATCTAACTACAGATAAATCTACAGTAATTCTCCTTGCCCAAAAATGTTTCGTTCTTCTTGAGCATCGTCCAAGCAAATATCCAGCTGCATCAATTACACCAAAGAAAGACATCCAGTACCAGCAACACACAGAAGTTGATTCGCACACAGCAAAATCGATAACAGCAAAAGACGACTGATAGTCTTCATCGGATCACAATTTCAAACCAACAACTACAGCGGCAACCCAAATAAACTGTCGCCCACCATGAATGAATGGGTTTTGCAGCACCCACTTCTCATCGTCGTCAGTGCTTTACTGGCTGTTATATTGCTCGTCACTATATGCATCTGTATATTGGGCTGGCCACCGGGTGGTCACGGCGAGCAGGTCGATGAAGAGAACCTACAGTCTCTAGATCAGTCTTGAGAAGATAGGACATGACATCCCAGAGGAGTGGTTTCGGGATTGTATACTTGGTATTCCTCTTGTCGCAGGTATCGGTTGTGTAGGATGGCGGAAGACGAGACGCGAGAGTACTGCTGGCAAAGCATGAACCTGGGAAATGTGTTATTAGTGGAAAAGTTTGGGATGCTCTTGCTCAATTGGGGCAAATTCGGGTTCGGTGAATGGCGCAAGGAAGGAAGGAAGGAAGGGGGAAAGTAAAGAAGGAAAGGAGGAAAGGAGGAGCTCGAAGGACATTATACTTCCATGATGTGGATGTAGACCTGGGTCATCCGTGCATAGGAGGGGCGACTTCCTCTCTAAATGTCAATGGATACTACAGCAAAGAGCTTCTCTTCGTGTCTCTTCTTCTTTCTTTTGATCATCAAATATCGGTAAACATCCAGCATCTTTCCACATAATATCAATATAAAATGTCGCTTGTTGCCATTAACTCGGAATCATTCTTGGAAATGTCAGCAGTTTCTTTTGGCGCAGTTCTAGTTACCTCCGTAAGTACTCTGGTCTCGCGTTGCTGATATATAACGTCGCCCGCCTTGCCCTCGCCAGTGTGTGTACTCTCCTAGCTATACCACTCACCTCCCACGATACTGTCACGACCCTTCACCTTCCTAATATGCCCGCCGCTTCTCTTTTCCCGAACCCCGGGAATATCTCAACAACTTTCAAAATTACTGCACACAGTGCACGAACCACGACTTCTTTTGCATCTGATAACACCTCCGCCGATAGAGCACTGTTATCTTGACAGCAGTCCAGCCATTGACAACAAATCCACCGCGTCTTAGAATCAGCCCAAGAGCCAAGAACCTCGAATTTGTGCCACTTACTTTCGTGGAGGAAAAAACTGTCGGGGATAAGGCACCAAAACTCGCTTGTCTATTCCGCCACTTGTTTCCTCCACGAAGAGTACTTACTCTTCCTGTATGTCCAGTATATTTGCTCTGTCCTCATCCGAATAAATAAATTTGGGGTCATCTGATTAGCTAGATCCAGCCATCATACACATGTCTCCTTATAAGAGCAAGGCTTGTAGGCTTAAAGGCGATAAGGCAGTGTGGCATATAGATAATCCTTTATATATTAGAATAATTTATGACGATTATGGTTTCTAATATGAGGACATGTTAGAAGAACTAGATAAACCATCACTTACTTTAGGATACTGACAATTCTATAAGCTTTGCTTCCTCTTTTGGAAAGTTAGCACATGTGCAATAGCATATAGGAGAATTACGAACAATAGTATGAAAACTGTAAATGGCGCTTACTACTACTACGTGTAGATTCTTGGCGTTTACATTTTCTTAATTGTTTAAGAAAGCACGATAAATTCACTTTATTACTTACTCATCGACCATTAATGTTCACTCCTCCAAGGGTATAAAAAGCTCTACCCTTCCTATCTGTAGTTACATTCTTATAGATAGGAAGACTTACAAGTACAAAGTTGAACACTATGTGGACGTGAGCTTGATGACCATCACGAAAATTTCTATCACCGATAGCTCGAATCAAACTGCTCTCTTCCCCGCTTCAAACAAAACTATTCTAGGTCATTCACTGTAAAGCTTTATCAATGAACAAACTAACGAAAGAAAATAACAACAATTTCACGTATCGATAGTAAATACCTCGCGTCTGAATATCTCAACCATCCATTAAGCCCAGTAAACAAAAAAAGCCTCTATGGCGCCAAGTTAAGTTTCAAGCGAAAACATGTTATCTTAATGACGGAAGCTGTATAACATCCCGAGATCAACCCTAAGACGTCTGTGCCTTCCAAACCGGAACTCAGCAGAAAGATAGATGTTTTTATACCATATCTTCTCTCTCCTTCCCTTTCCTCTCCTTTCCTTACTCCCTCGACGAATCATTCAAACTCCACTATTCCCCTCCTCGAATTCGAAAAGCCAAAAAATTGCATATAACAGTATAAGAACCCCCGCATTCCCTATACGATCCCTTGAATCAGACCAAGGAAAAACACACACTACGATAGCTAAAACGCAAACGGCCAAATAAATGCCCAAAACAAAAAGAAAAAGAAAAGAGAAGATGAAGCAGGACATCCTACCAAGTTAGTAGATCCACAATCCATCTATATAAGTTTACGGAGAGAAATGGGCGGGGATGTTATATCTTGGATGAATGAAAGAAAGAAAGAAAGATATTGATTGATAGACACTAGAGAATCCCAACTTGGGAATTCGTCTCAGGGGTTGTTTGACTCATTGCTTTCATTAGTATACTCGTTGCTAATTCATAGCCAAGCAAATTCATCGCTCTATGTATCAAATCCATGCATATTCATTCGTTCATTCATTCATCATCATAACCCCCCACCCGCCATCACCAAATTCCTCCCCCCCCTAAAGCCTATTGCCCATATTAACATGCACAGCCTTAATTTGCGTATACCCCGCCAGCCCAGCCTCCCCGAGTTCCCGTCCAATACCACTCTGCTTGACGCCCCCAAACGGAATGCGGTAATCCGAGTCATTACTGCTGTTGATCCACACCATGCCCGCCTCGATGTTCTTCGCCACGCGATGCGCCCGGGTGATGTTCTGCGTGAACACGGCACTGCCAAGTCCATACGTGCTGTCGTTCGCCATGTCCAGCGCCTCTTCTTCCGTCTTGAAGCTGGCGATGACGACGAAGGGGCCGAAGACCTCTTCGCGGTAGATTTTCATGCTCGGCTTGACGCCGGTGAAAATCGTGGGCGTGATGAAGAAGCCTTTGCCGTTGGCGGAGCCCTTGGTAAATGCCTCTCCGCCCGAGACCAGCGTAGCGCCTTCGTCCTTTCCGGCTTGTACGAAACTGAGGACGCGCTCGTATTGTGCTCTTGTTACTTGGGGTCCTTGGAAGGTGGTGGCTGCAAAGGGGTCGCCGACGACGGAGACTTCTTGGACATGTTCTTTGAAGGCCGAGACGAAAGAGTCGTAGATGGATTCTTGGACTAGTATTCTGGAGGTTGCGGTGCAGACTTGGCCCTGGTTGAACATGATACCTGTGATATATTAGTACTGTCCAAAACAAAAGGACGGGGGGGACTTACCGATGTGAGCCCATTTCACGGCTTGATCGAGCTCTGCATCGTCAAAGACAATGAGAGGGGATTTGCCGCCAGTCTCAAGGGTAATGTTCTTCATGTTTATAGCAGCCATCTTCATGATCTCCTTTCCAGTCAAAGTGCTTCCCGTAAAGGCAACCTTATCAATGTCCAAATGAGTTGCAATAGCTGCACCGGCTTCCCTTCCGTGTCCATTTACGATGTTGACTACTCCCGGCGGGAAACCAGCCTCCTTGATCAGATTTGCCAGGTATAGGATACTCAACGGAGTCTGCTCAGCAGCCTTGATGACAATTGTATTTCCGCACGCCAGCGCAGGACCCATCTTCCACGCCGCCATCGCAAGCGGGAAATTCCAAGGGATGATCTGTCCGCAGACACCCACCGGCTCTCTAATAGTATATGCCAGCTTCGAAGGGCCAACATCAATCGTCTGGCCATGGATCTTGTCCGCATATCCACCATAGTATCTGAGCGTGCCCTCTGTTTCTGCCACATCGCCCAGAGAATCATTGAAGATCTTTCCGTTGTCCCACGTCTCGATGGTCGCCAAGATATCCGCGTTCTCTTTGATTAGATCCGAGAGCTTGATCATTAGATTGCCGCGTTCGGTGGGGGTGATGTCGCGCCATGCGGGGCTTTTCAGGGCTTTGCGGGCGGCTGCGACGGCGGTGTCAATATCTGCAGCTGTTGCAGCGTAGACGGATACAATGTCGGATTCATCACTGGGCGAAGTCAGCATTGATTCATGTCATAGCGAGGGATGTTCCTGGCTCACGTGGGGTTGATGGAGGTTATCTTCTCGCCGCTGCTGCCCTTGACCCATTCGTTGTTGATGAAGAGACCGGTTGGCTGGCTGTATTTCTTGCCATTGGGGGCAGTGAGTTCGATTAAGAGGTCAGACATCTTGGCAGTGGTAGTGCTGAAGGGTCTGAAGGAAGGTCTTCCGAGTCCAGGAGTTGAGGTTGGACGGGGGCGGGTACGGGTTACCAAGCTGGGTAGATATGGGGGTGAATGTTGTTGTTGTTGTTGCTGCAAGCGTTGAAACACTATTCTTCGAATGTGTACGAGGAAAGGTTGGGGGAAAATGGATTGTGGCATTTAGCATTGATTATAGAACTGGATGTACTTTTATACATATCTATTACAAGTATTGATTAGATGCAGCTCCGGTGAGTGACACAAGTACAAGCCGGGAGAGCGGGGTCCCTTCCTTGCATTATGGTCTGAATAACACCCCGACTCAGATAAGCTGCTCGGGCTAAAGCTTCCGTATTAGGGACAAGCGTATAGCAACCCCCAGTAACCCCTCCATAACATGAACACCCCACCACCACTTTTGATATGAAGCTCAAGTAATTCATGTTTTTTACCTCCGTAGTGATATGTTTATGTTTTGCATTTCGTAATATACTGTACCTTATCATAGCGACGGGAGTTGCGTAACATAGGATGCTAAGCCTGTTATGACACGCTAGAACTCCTCGAATTCTCTTTTAGTCATCATTCACTAGATAACTACACATTCAGCGCTTAGGAGAATCAGGTACTTCCGTTTATTGGATCTTAACCCTAATAGAAATGTAACGTCTAACGACCCTATGCTATGCTAGTGTATTCTCAGCACCGTACCTGTACGAGTGTCCCAAGCGTGCCGGGGAACTCGGAAGGTATACAGTACCGTTCTTGTATTGCCTGTGACAAGTCGAGTTGTACCCCGTACCTCCGTACCACTCAAAGCTACCCCTCATTCTCACATGCATAGAGTTTCATGCATCATACTTGTAGCAATCAAATATTCCATTGCCATTTGTGTCACTCTCTATGTCTTGCCTTGCTTGGCTAAAAATGCACAAATGCCTGACTAACCCAGACTCCTCGCCAAAAACTCATCACAATATACACGGTGTCTTGTACAATGCAGTCTGATATATACCCCACCATCCCATGCCATCCCTTCCCTTCCACTCAATAATGCATTCTGTCTCTCCAACAATTTCTTTGTACAGCCCAAATAGCTCCTTGCGATAGCCCTCTCAAGCCATGCCACGCCACGCCCACACCCCAAAAAAAAGAAACGGACACCTCTGCAAACCCAAAACTCCTGCGACCCCCTTCTTCAGGGTCCTTGAAATATCAAAATGCTAATCCCCAGCTCCGCCCAAGAAACAGACTAAACTCCATGCTGAATCGTTCCAAAAAAGCAAAGTGGTTGTTGAGGATTAAGGATATATGTATAAAAAAATAGATAGTTGAACGCGCCAAGGGTATATTCGCAGTTTTGCAGACCAAACAAAATATGGAAAGGTGTTGTAGATCCTTGGTCGGTCGCCCGATATTATGCTAACTCTTGATGATTTTGCGTCCATTCCGTTCGCTAGAACCCCGATGATCACCTGAGTATATTAGGAACACACAAGATGGGTTTGTGTGTTCGTTCAGATGATGCTGCGGTGGTGATTATATAGGTACATGTATAGGAAATTTGTGATGTGCTGTGTTGCCACCGTAAGCGAGGTTGGGAAAGGAGGCGTTAGCGTCGCGAGTGGTCACTGGGTGGTCCAGGCCACCCCCTTTCGTACGGGCCTCGCGCATACGGGTCGAAAGGCGGCTGAGGGCCTCCCGTTGTTAGAGGAGGCTGATTCGGCGCTGATGTCGGCGATATAGCTGGTCCGTCCCTCCGCATAGGTGGGAGGCTCTGGGGACCTTGTGAGGGACCAGGGGGAAACCCCGGACCAGCAACAGGGGGAAGTGAAGTCGGAGGGAGAGAGTAGGGTAAAGGACTGTACTCGCCCTGAGTATCAATTCTTCTTCGTCTCGGTGCTCTCTCAGGTCCGGGAGGCTGGTAGCTAGTTTGTGGTGGGGGCCCTCCCAGTGGTTGGCCCTGCCCTTGAAAAGACGATGCCGAGCGGATGGAAAGTGGACTCGGTGGGGCCTGCATGGCAAGATGTCTCGTGTCGGGGTTTCTAAACACCACTTCCCTAAATCGGTCCCTCTCCCCTCGATAAAAGTCTCGTTCCTGATCTGATTCCCTCACCCTGCGTTCCAAGTCTCGATTTTGCTGTTGTAGCTTCTCGATGCTCGTGGAGGCCTCTTTCTCCTTTTCTTTCCTACGTTGACGAAATCGCGCCGATGCTCCTGCGTTGCGCGCACGCTTCTCGTCAGCTAACCGCGACGCTTGGCGTACATCCACTGGGACCTGATACTGCCCTGACGACGTAGTAATCGTCAGGACTTGGATGGGATCGCTGGCTGACGCCTGCCTTGAGCTGCCTGCACTGCTGGAATGGAGAGAGCTGCCTTCCTCTTGTTGTGAAGATGTAGGAGCGGGAGCAGTGTACGGACCTTCTGTAGTACCAGACGACCTTTGGTATTGCAGCCCTTGCATTCCGCCTCCTCCTGCGGGCTGCTGCATTGAAGAGCCAAACGTTGATCCGGGGAAATACGAAGATGTTGCGGGCGGAGCTTGTCCACCCTTGTGGTACATGAAAGATGCTGGTGATGTTTGGTTCGAGGGATTTAGTGATGATGCTGACATGCTGGGGCTCGCGCTTTGCGAAAGCGGGGCTTGCATCGAAGGCATACTGGTGCGTCGGTCTGCCCCAGGTGTCGAAGCTGTGGGCGGAAATCCATAATGTTGCTGTTGCTGTGTTTGCGCTGGGGGCGTTGGTATTGGCTGTCCATCTGACGCTGATCTCGCCTCAGGATTGTACGCCCGTCCCCTCGAAGGCAGGAACGGTGATAGCTGCGCATCATAAGTTTGCCCACGCCCTCGTGCAAAACCTGTTGCCCGAGCTGGAGATCTTGGGGTCAGAATCCTGCGCAATCCATAACCTTCTACTGCTTGGGGAGTGTCTGTTGGAGGTTGCTGGCCAGGGAACGTATGCGGTGTATTAGTCGAAGGACTTGCACCGAACTGTGGATGAAGTGTGCTCGTTGAGAGAGGCGAATCTAGATTTGTACCACCAACTCGACGATTTGATCCACTGCCTTCGGGCTCTGTGGGGTTTAGAATCGAATGAACCCCTAGATCTCTTGAAGGCCCGGACGACCTCCAGTCTTCTACATTTGGTGCGCTACGAGCATGTTGATGAGATGCTTGCAAGTGCGGCTGGAATGCTCGAGCCCCTGGTGGCTCGACATGATGTCTTTCTGGCTGTCGCCCCCCCTGTTGAGGACCATCTCGAACCTGGACAGATGGCAGTGTTATTCTCTGACCATCGGGAGGTGAGCGAGATGCAGGACGAGACGCAGGAGGCCGCTGCGACATCGAGTCCTGATCCCCTAACCCTGGTTGGTCCCGAGGACCGGGACATTGACGTTTTCCACTTCCTTCCCAACTCTGCTGGTAGCTATGGAGCTTATATACAAAATCAGCAAGTCGTTTTTCGAGGACTTCTGGAGACTGGGTTTCCGGGAATCTAGTTAATCTTAGAGAAGTTTCCTGTTCTTCTCGAAAGCCAGTGAAAGCGGGACTTTTGCGCAACGGGTACTTCAGAAGAACTTGTACAGCCACAGCGAATTAGGTATATTCAGATTGCCAATAAAGCTTTCCCACTGAGCGGTGAATAGTCAGTGTTGATTGCTATCTTGAGGAAGGTGGTTCGAGGATTCGTTTTTTCTCGTTAAGCGCGGTTCATTGGTCGTGCGCCGCACCAGGACTTTTGAGGATGTAGATTTGTTGCCTGATGTGAGGTGAGTTGTCTTCAACAGGGATGCTGGCGGTGGACGATGAATGATGTTGATGGCGGGCGGCGCAGGTTGCGTCGAAAGAAGGTAATGTCGACGAAGGCCAGGTGATTACTGTACGACGAGTCACTGGACATTAGTTCCTGCGCATGCGAAGAATATAGCCCCGTTGAGCCGGCGTTTTTGGAGAGCGTGAATGGAAGGTTGGGAGACATACAAGTGGGGGAAGTCTATAGTAGGCGGGCCACTCAAGAGCTTGAAGGGCAACGAGGGCTTGCGATTTGTTTGGGTAAGAAAAAGCCTCGGCCTTGAAATGTTTCTACAGGCTGCTGAAGAATCCGCACATACGAATTACGAATTGTAGTCTCGACGTGTGGTTGTTTGTTGTTGGATGACGCTTTTAGCTTTACGCAGCTTTTCCACAAGCCTGCATTCTTATTGCATTGGGGCCCCCCAAGCTTTTGGGTTTTAATCGTTGCCAGTCCCACACCTCTGCCCACAGACCACAATGACCCTGACCGTACCAGCCAGAAAGGAACTCAAGCTGTCAGGGTTTGTGACAGGGGCGGGTCTTTTAAGGAACAAGCTGGGGTCTGTAGACCTGGTTGCAGTAGCCCAGCCAAGGTACCGGGGGCCTTCGCATGCTAAGATGATGCTGAACATGGCTTGTGCTCAAGGTGGCTTAGGGCAAAGAAACACCTGGGAATTCATCCTCGCTGGAGGCGGACCGGACCCAGCAGACAGGCCATCGCTCGCGCGGAAGACGGGAGGCGTACCCCTGTGTATCACGTTATATTATGAGCAGTCGGCACATGGGATACAGATGGGACTGGCACGAACGACCGGCCGGCAGGCGGTGAACGCAGAACAGTGAACACCGCTGAAGAAGATGGGACGGGGGACGGGGGACGGGGGGGCGCGATGCTGAGAAGTTGCTAGCCACTGGGCCTCCGCAAAGCGTTAGGTTATTAGGCTTATATGCGTTATTTACTTATTAGAGGTCAGAAAATACACTGTACGGAGGTAGCTAACTCGGAAGCTTGGGGACGGGGACGGACGGGGCAAGGGGTCCCTAAGCTTAGATTTTACTTCGGTATAAATCAGCACGACACAGCCAACTTGGACGGAGTACTCTTACAAAAGGCGCAGCAAGCGCTACAAAGTAGTTGCCCCCAACCCTTTTTCAGGCTCTTGCTCTTTTTCTCTTTCGTACTCTCCTTCGTACAGCGCACTCGTTCGCTATCGTAAAGGGGCGAGTGAGCGACTAAAGGCCCTCTAAAGACTCCTGCCATTTCGCCCTAGCCGTGCCGTGCTTCGTACTGACTTTCTTGACTAAATTAGTAACCCGTCCCGAACTTACTCTGTGTCTTGCCATGATGCCTTGCAGCACTGCAGGTAAATATATTGCGCGCTTGGTCTGATTGACCGAGACGCTATCGGACTGCAGTAGTATATCCGCTGCCTGCAGGAAGCGCATCTTGTCGTTGGTAACTTTTCAACTCAAGTGACTGCAGAGTTCAATGCGGAGAAGGTAGCATTGGCTGTCAGCGTTCAAAAAGTCACAGTAAGGCATTATTGCTACGATTTTCAGTATCGTCGCAGAATCCGTAATGCTACTCTCTCTCAGCCACTTCAGTTCCCTTCGAGGGTTTGCTCACAGGATTTGGCTGTTGACGCTATATTTGGCTGGAAGTTCGGATGTTTTTGCTTTTGCATGTCATTCTGCGTCAATTTCCAGCCCTGCAAAGTTTCACTCCCAACAACTGGCATAATCCTAGCCACAATTATGAATTCGTCATGCGCTTCAAGTCCTAGATCCCAGTCTCCCACGAGGAACCCCATATTGATCCATACCTCCGTACTCCGTACAGTAGAAATTCTCGTAGCTCCGTGCTCCAAATGGAGAAAATAACAGCAAGCTGATAATGATAATGATAATGAGGATGAGGATGATAAAGGTGGCCTTAATCAACTTCTCATTATCCTTCCTGTCACGCTATTATCTGCTATAGATTTTGTTATTCAAAAACAAGCTCGAATTGTTGAAAGTTTGCTAGAAAACCCAAAGCCCAGGGCATCGGTGCCTATCGGCAGCAAGATGAGCTGCAGTAGCTCCGTCTTTGTGGGTTTAGAGTCCGCACGGATTCTATTGGGATTTCTAGACGTCAACCATGTGCCGATTCTGTTCATTGCTCCGAGGTCACCGGTAAAGATGAATAGTCCACAAGCAACTTCCCCATAGAAAATACGAAGTAGAAGTAGAAGTAATATCAATTGCGCAAGGGATGCGTCAAACCATACCCAAATTCTGGAGAGCGATTAATATTAACAGAGTCATGCGCCACGCGCCGTGCCGTGGGGGAGAAGGTGCACCGAATCTCCTTCCGCAAATCGTTATTTCATACTGCATGCTATGCATGGCAGCCCAAAAGCATTCATACCTAATTCTACAACTTTAATGCAGATCCGGTATGAATGAAGCAACTCTGCTCGGTATACTGCTTCTCTACGATAAAGTATTTCGCAGGGAAAGTTCATTAATCAGCTCTACCCTACAGCAAAGAAGATGAACAAAGAAGAAAAGGAGAAGGTCGCCAGGAAATATCCCGAAAAAGGTAAATCCGTCGTCCCGTAGCAAGACGCTGACGCCCAAGAACATACCGTACTGTAACATTTCATTACGACTTTAGGCATCGGTCCATCCTGTCAAACGCCGAGTCGGTGGTAGCAGCGTTCTTTCCGTTGTTTCAATTCGGTGATTATATCTTCAAGGGTATGCGCCGTCCTCGCATTACTCCCTACTCCTCCGTACAGCGGGCATGATTGGGCTTGTGTTTCCAATCACAAGGGGCCCCAGAATCAGGGCAAGACGCTACAGATAGCCGGTTGGCCGTCGGCATTTGCCCTGGGCCGTAAATCTGCAGAGGAAGCTTTAACCTTTCTCACATCACTTAAGGCTATAAATTAGCCTCGCATCGCTGACAGCCAGCGGCCGGCCCAGTCAGCCTTTGACTTCTTCTAGCTTTGGAAAAAAGATATCCGCGGGAACTATCCTTTCCTGTCTGAAGCAGACTAGGAGATCAAAAGAAATGAACTGTAATCATTTGGAGCTGGAGATAAGATAATCTTTGCGCTACTCGCATTTTTTTTAAGTCTGACAGTGGAGACTGTTTTTACTCCACACTTGAAGAATCATGT
>QGMG01000150.1:0-48895 GCA_007825325.1 Lachnellula cervina | reverse complement strand
CACCCGGCAACCTCACCGCCCTATCAAGCGCAACCGGCAACCCCCTATGCCTCCCCCTGATCATAACCGCGCAAAGAATCACCTTACTAGCCTTATGCCAGCCCCCACTAAAACTATACGCCTGATCCGGCAGCCCCGGACTGATCCCCACACAGCCGTACGCACTCACGACCTCGAAAGCGATGTTGAACACAGAGTACGTAACGGGGTCGCGCTCGAAGTTGGATACTTCGATGCACGTGATGGAGAGCAGCGCTAGGACGAGCCACCACAGGTCGTGCGAGAGCTGCGAGCGCAGTTGCAGGCGGATGAATTGCGTGCCGGCGGTTGTGGGCGTGGGTGTGGTTGGGGATGGGAGGGACAGGGGTGTTGCTGGAAAGGGGGTTTGGATGTTGCTTAGAGTTTTTTTGAACCTCCCGAACAGCGTGCCGTGCTCGGGTTCCAGTGGCTTGGGGTGGTCGGAAGGAAAATGAGAGTAGGAATGGGAATCGTCGGCGTAGATTCCCAGCGAGCGTTCTTCGTAGACGTTGGAGTGGCGCATGGTGATTACGACGGGGTAGACGGAGATGTACATCATAATGACATATAGCACCTGCAGCCCGATCCTGAGACTCGGGATACTGATGATGTAAAAACCACCGCTCCTCACAGCCAGTGCTTGGAACAGGCCATCCAGGACTCTGAAGTGGGGTGGGATTACATCAACGGCGCTATTTTCGATATTGAGGAGTTCGAAAGCGGCCCAGTCGATGCCGTTTAGAACGACGACCATGAAGAGGAGCCACCAGGTTTGAGCCGAGGGGAAGAGGTTCGTGTAGACGCGCCGCGGGTATTTGAGGACGAAGCGGAGGGTGGCTTTGTGTTCGGAGTGGGTTTCTGGGGAGGGGTAGATGAGGCAGAGGAGCTTGAGCATGGACCAGAGGATTAAGCGGAGGAAAAGGGGGTATCTATTATGGTCAGCATCTCATACTATACAACACCCATTCACTTAGAACTTACGCAGTATTGCCTGCCAAAATTAACAGTCCCATGGTAATCAACGGGTACGCCGCGGATTGAAACGGTATCTATCCCCATCATCACCATTAGCACTGACCGCCAACTCTTTTTATGCTGGGAGGAAGACATACCATATTAGCATCCAACAAACTCATGCCCGAGTTATTGAACGCAGAAACCGCGTTGAAAACACCTAGCCACCTATCCTTTCAATCAGCACCCATCCGTTCCCATAACATAATTTTCCCTCCTTCATCAACATGACGGAAAGAAAGGGAGAAGATTATACATACCAAGGATTAATCCCATTCCCCCTCGCAACCCCCGCCTTATTATACGCCATATAAGCCCCTAGCCCAACACACCCCAACACCTGCCACGCTACAAAATAAATCGGCACCACATACGCCAGCAGCGTAATAGCCCTATACTCCACACCCCCCAAATGCTCCCTCTCCGCCTTGCTCAACCCATAAAACTGCGCGTTGCGACCCGTCGTATGTCTCGTCAGATAATCCGGATACTGTGAAGTATCTAATCCGGCTTCAGTGCCTTCTGCCTCCGGACTAGCATGTGCGTATGCATCGGGGGATTCTTTCTCTTTCTGCGAGAAGTAGGGTTGGCGATGCGAAAGCCCAGCATGCGCACAGTCCTCGTTGGATGGCGCAGCGTGTACATGGGAAGAGTGCGCGTAGGCCGAGGAACTGGGACGTGGATTTGGATGTGCGCCTACGCCCACGAAAGACAGCATGCGGTGATGGTGATGCTCGTGTTGGAATTGGACGTGGGGCGTGACTTGTAACGATACCGGATTTTGCAGCCCAGGCCCCTCCTGATCCGCACGCGCATGCTCGTCAACCACCGCCTCCTCATCCCTATCCCCACGATCCAGCTGCTGAAGTTTGATATCTTCACCAGCTGGACCAGTAGTGGAGGGCCCGGGCGTGGGATCACGTGGCCCCGAATGCCTACTTTCAAACTCCCTCCTATCGACCTGCTCATCCTCTCTCCTCAGGCCCCTCAACCTCTTCCCCACCTCCCCCTCCCCTTCTCTCCCCAAACTCAAACTCCTCCTCCTCTCCCTGCGTCCCTCTTTCTGAGTCTTCACAATATGCCTGAACCGTTGCTCAAATACCCTCTTCCTGGTAAACACCGTCCCAACACTAACAAACACCGCACTTCCCATCACAATCAACACCCAAAGCAGCACCTGCTGCGCTGTGCTCATCGTGCTCAGATCCACCGTGTTGAGCCCCGCTTCCGTCATGGCAGACACGACCAAGAAGAGCGAATCCGTATAGGAGATACTGTAGGCTGGATCATCCGAGCACAAGTAAAATATGAGGGATGAAAGGAGACAGGTGCAGATGAAATACGTATAGTGGACTGTAATGAAATTAAGAGGTGGTAGGAAACTCTGCATCTGGGTTTGTATCTTTCTGACAGTGGTCTGAGGGGTGCTGATGAGCGTCATTTTTCTTTCTTTTTTTGGTTGAGTGTGCAGGCTTGTGGAAGTATGTTGAGATGAGGCGCAATATTGCTATATATTGTAGATAGCTGTCGGTGTTTATGTTTGTGGCTGTGACCGTGATTGCAATTGGTTTGTTTGGAAAAAGGGGACGTGGTGGAAGTCTTGTTGTTGTTCACCGCTTGGAGACACACCCCCTGCAGATTTTATATTTGTTCGATACGTAGAGTTGGAATTGAACTAACTTACGGTTCGGCCCGAGGAGGTCAAATTTGCCCGGTACAATAGATTCTGGTAGTTATCATCAGGTTGAGGTTGTGCATAGATACTATTGCCAGGTTCTAATTTCAAAAAATGAGTTTTTAAACAAAGTAAGAAATGACGAATGTCGTCGTGACTTACCCCCAACTAACTTCCTCGTTATCGCCGTCGTGGACATGATTCCCTATAGCGCCCTTACTCCCTACCTACTTTTGATCTTTCTAGTGCTGCTTTAAGTTACCTACCTAGACATTAAACTTTCAGGTCAGTTGCAAGGTGCTTGTTGAGGGTATCGATGATTGTTTTCTGGTCAGCCCTATGTGAGATAGATCGAGACGACCCAAGATTCATCCTTACCCTATTCGTTCCCTGATTCACCTCAAATACTATTCACAAAGATCAATATGGTCTGAAAATATCCATAGTCCAAACAGCCAAGCTGCGCTCTATTCCTCTCCTATCTATCTTGATATATGTTCAATCCCCCACATAAACCAATCATCTCATCACACATGGTTATCGTCCCGTACAGCAATCCAAAACACCTTCCAATGCGTGCTTCCTTCATCCACCTGTTCATGCAAATATAACACTAGAAAATAACGAGGATTTGCCCTCACTAAAAACCAGAACGCCGGCTGTATACCCGCCCCGGAACCCTTCCGAGGCAACAGCAATGTTCCCCCAGCCTGACAAATAAGATTATGATGTGTGAAAACCAGTGACGCCTATGACAAAGTAAATCCCATGATGCAGCTGCATGATGCAATATAGCGTACAGGCCCGTAAATACAGGCGGTGAAAAGTTTCTTGAATAATGGGTATATGTGTTTTTCGAATAATAGAAGGGTATTAGATATCGAGTGAGTTTGATGCCTGCACAGATCGCCTCAACCGTAAAGGGAGCAATACTGGACCTGGACCAGTCGTTCCGTCTCGGCGCTTTAGGTCGCAATGGCGTTACCATGATAGCTGGCTCGAGTTTATTCGACATGGTCCGGCTCGACTTCTTAGATGGGTATATAGATTGTTGATAAATTTATCAAGAATGATCGTTCATTGTCCGCGTTGCGAAGGATCTCTCGAGTGTTGTTGGCGGCGTTGACCCTCCCCTCTCGCGTTGACCCATTCCTGAGCGCCACTCTGTCTACCGGCAGGCTGCTCAACAGGCAGCTTCTGGTCTTCCGGTGTTCGAGGACGGTGGGAGTTTGATGTCATTGATGGTTCTCCGAGGTTCGATACGACGGATTGAGTAATTGATGAAACAACGTAGCCTCTCAATTCTCGGTCTTCTCTTGAATCCTCCTTTTCCAGCTTAAAGCGTTCGTCCTTTGCCATGTTTGACCGTCTAAGGCTGCGGATCTCGTTGGTAATGTAGAGCATCACTTCCTCTGGGCACCTCTTACGTTCGAGGGCTTGCGAACTCTTGCGAACATAGCGTCGGGTGACATCTGTCGCACCATCGATGGAGAACGCAATGCAATAAGACATCTTCTTTCCCCATCCTTCAGAATATAGTCGTGGGTTGTCCCACGCCTCTTCGCAAGCGTCGATGTGAATCCATCGCTTTTGCATTTCCGAGTAAACCTCGGTCCATATATGATCTTCGGCATTCCAGACCCATCTTACACGGCCACCAACTGCTCGACACAGCATGCTGAAGACATTGGCCCATTCTCCACATCGTCCCCGTCGTGTTTGTAGGAGTCGCCACACATCGCCGTATCGTGGAAATCTTTCATAAGATCCACAATCACCTGCAGAACATCTGTATAACTCGACTCGAAGCGCACCATATGCTCTCTCGTCGTCCGTTGGAGGTGTCATTCCTTGCGCAACTGTTGGTGATAGGCAGACCGAGCATGGGGGGTTGTTGACCCATGAGAAGAATGATCGCTTGAACCATCTAATTTGTAGTCAGAAATCGCCCAACAATTAAGTGAGATGAATGCAATATACCTTAGTAATGCGCGGATAACACAGTCTTGATACCCCCATTCGGGCCGTCTTCCATCTCCCATACTCTCTGCCTGTGCCTGGAGCACTTGGCTCTCCTCTTCAGCCTCGCCATATATTCTATCCAGTGGAATGACCTGTAACGCTTCGTCTAGTAATCCTGGGTTCTCGTATTTCGTGGGTGTTAATGCTAGAGATATCATCAAGTTGCGGAACTTTTGCGACTGCGCATCCGCTGGAGGTGAAGGGATCTTTGGTAATGTTCGTAACGACGCATAGGAAGGAGGTGTTGCGCTAGATGCAGGCCCTTGGCCACTAGATGATGATGGCCGGTAGCCTGGTGATTGTGATGGTTTGAGAGAAGAAGATGCTGGAGGGGAAGCTCGAAGATTGCTCGACGACGCTCGTTCTCGAGGTGACGGAGACGAAGTCCGCGATTGATCGAGTTCGTTCAGTCGTTTCGTGCGTAATAAACCCTCGAATTGCACCCGTAGATCTTTCGCCCACCGCTCGTCATAGTCCCCGCCGTTCTGCGGTGACCCGAAGCCATTCGGGTCGGCCATCTCGTGATACTCGAGGAAGATGTCGAGGGAGTCGAACGAGTCCTCCTGATCCCGATGTTCGCACCGCTCGTCGACCTGTATCCGTCCTATGGTGAATTGGTGTTTCTGTGATATACTCCGCACTGGAGCGCCTGATGTGTACTGTAGATTGTAGAGAGGGAGGATCTGGAAGTGAAAGAGGGTGATGTTGCGTGTTGGTGCACAGCCCAGGCCAGTCGTCGCAATCGGGCCCCTCGCTTAGTGGGTTTAGGCACAGGAATAGATCTGCTGGGTGGCTGAAGGAGAAAGAGGGGAGCAGCAGCCTATTATCCTCTCGGCCAGCCCTATAGTGTATAGTGTATAGTGTATAGTGTTGAAAGTACGGTCGACGACGAGGTTGTAGTTGGAAAAGGTGTAGATATTATTATCAAAGGAGAATAGAATAGAATAGGATTGGAATTACAATTACGAGTAGGGGAAGTGAGTACGGAGTAGTGAGTGGCTGCTGCGTAAGAGGCCGCCCCGATGGCGATAGCACCGGCAGGCAAGTGCAAGCTTGGGTTGGCAAGCAAGCAGTTGTACGCGTGTAGGAGGCACTATCCACGGGTACGAAAGGTACTTACTTTCTTGCAGCCACCGACACCAAAGTCCCAAGTCACTCGCAGCGAGTCGGGACACCTGCGTGGTGCAAACTTGACTGCCTGGTGTATGAGATGCTGATTGGCTCGATTTGAAGACCCTGCAGCCATGCGTGGAAGAGCTGACGACGACTCTTTGTAAAGGTGCCTCAGGAGTCAGGGTGATGTTTAAAACTGGATCCGTGATTGCAATATACGAGCTTTGATTGGTTTATCCATCTACTTTGTCCGTTTTTTGGGTATATATTACTAATAAAGGTTGGAGTTGGGAAATTACATATTCTCCAGGGAGGGATATCCCCAATTCTTCTTTTCTTCGGTGCGAGAAGAGTGGATGGATGAGGAGTTTATCAACGTCGTCTTATGGAGTACAAAAGAACATGGGATGAAAAGAGACGAGAAGGACAAACTTAGGTAATACATATACGTATCGCTGCCTGGTCGCGTGGCTTGTGGGGAGAGCTACAGCTACGGTACATACAATATGGTATGGTCACGTGTGGGTCTATATTATGGGGTCGCGGATTCTACCTTACAGTATCATTCACGACCATCAAGCTTGGCACTTCGGAATACTTCCCAGCCGTGAGCCTCAAAACAGTTTGCCCACGCCCAGAGCCCCATCTTTCACCCATCTGGCGCATCAGCTTGACTGATCTTTGCCTCCCTCTTGACGCAAGCAGAGCAGATCTGACAGTGTTGGTCTTACTTCGTACAAAGTACCAACAGTGGCGAACCACGCAATCTTGCCCTTGCCGTCTGATCTACCTACTCGTATCTGGTAGATACAGTACCGAATTTCTTGCGTGAGAAAAGATTCGTCTTTCGTCCCACCAGCTAGATGCTCACAGTCGGTCAAGACTCCGTAATAATCCCCCTCCTGGAGGACGACGACGAGCCAAGAGTTGCAATCTCAAATACCGGTATACTTTTTCTTTTTCCCCATCCAAAGTACCAAGTAGTTTTTCTTATCAGAGTCCTCCTCTTCATCCCTCCCCTGCCCTCCATTTCCGTGTCCAGAAGGACGCGTACTACTCCACGTCTTGGCATGAACACACCACGCGTCACTTTGTCTCAAACCTCCACAGTGCAGTGCCTCGAGTCCGAGTGCACACCCTCGCACCCCTCTCTTTAAGCGAGAAACACAAACATCTCGAATCAAGCACAGACAAGCAGACGATCAAACAGGAACACAGAGCTTGGGTGCCCTGAAGCAGAAACAGCCTGCAACCAGAAGGGTGGTACAGTAGGAGTACCGGTACATCATCCTTGGCACCAAGCCAGGGAAGGAATAAAGGAAGAAGTTTATTTTTAGTCTCTACACATATAAAGTTCCTAAGCCTCCTCCTGTCATTTATCCTTTCACATAAGTTCCTCGTAGGTTAATCTACTAGACCCGACACCACCTCACAATCCTTCAAAACCCCAAACCACTCACCGCAAAATCCCAACCCACCATTTCTCCGCTCCAGAGATGCGATATCCACAGTACCTGTCATCAAGCGATGCCAAGCCCACCACCTCGTAGCTCACGGAACCAATCACCGCCTTTCGCGAGCCGGCTCTTCAGACCCGCCCCGCCCAGACCGTGGCGTGGGCAAGCGCAGGGAAGAGGCTGAGAAACTGACTGCTGAGCCTCCCCCTCCGCACTTCTTTCCTCCTCTCCCTCTTGCTTTGAACAATTCCCTGCGCTTTATCCCGAACTACTTCTACCTCTTCCCACGACTCGCGTAGGTATGTGATAAAATACTCCGTAGACCCAGGTTCTTGGGCAAGTGCCAGTTAATACAAATATGCATGCTTTGTTGCTTCAATACACTGGCTTGACATACCTAGCTACCGGTACGCCACATTTTCTCAAAGAGTTACGGATTGCATACCTGGGTAATTACTTTCTTCTTCGTTTACGTTCATGGAAGCTAGTACTATATAGTATATCAAGTGACGAACAAGCTCTTAATCTACCTATAGTATAGTATATCTCTAGAAATAAGTGTTTGATACGCAGGGAAACAAAGAGATTGACGTTCTATCTCAGCGCCAGACGCGGAGAAAGGGAAAACGGTATTGCATGGGAGTATCTCATTTCGAACTCAGTACGGAGTATGCTGTACACATATAACTAGAACTATTTGCAAAACTTTTACCTACGACCCAGGCTCGCATTACCAAATAACGCCACGCCACGCCATACCACGCCATCCAATTCACCATTGTATATAGGAATGCACAATCCACACCATACTCAGAGCTCAACACCGCTCTTCTCCCACTCCTGATCCCCATAATACCGCGGCGGCAAATCAGCCTCCCAGATCGGCCGCTCAACCAATGCGACTTCCGGCCCGGCTTCCCCTTCCTCCCCAATGAGCACCATGCCCAGTATCGGCCGATATTTACTCGTATGCCAGAAAGCTGCTTTCCCGTCCCCGTCGCTCTTGGAACTGTTTTCTCTCCGTAGTCGCTCTAGAGCCGTAGAAGATTCGTCTTCTTCGTCATCATCTGACGCCTCTTTGACTAACGCATGGCTCTCGTCAACTTCTTCGTGCACTACCTTTTGCATCTTACGCGAGATGCCAGTGCCGAGTTTGGAGTCTGGTATCGCGCCACCAGCAGCCTTGCGTTTCCGCTTCTTGCCCACTGTCTTGCTCTCTTTCTCTTCACCGTTTACTTCTTCACTACCAGGAGCAGGTAAATCCCGTGATAAATCAAACATCCACAACCAACTGACACCCCAGATCCAGACCCGTTCTTTAGATTCGGAAATATCCCAAACACATCCCCTCGCCAGATCCAACGTGTTCCTAAACTCTTCTGGGAAGACACTGGTAGGATTGCGGCGTGACCAGGCGCTTAGCCCGCCTTTCAGGACTTCGAATTCGAAGATCCCAGATGTGGCGGTCATGGCGAGGAGGCGGTCTTCGCCTGCTGGGAGCTGGTGGGGAACCGGGTGCGGGTTGTTCCTTGTGGGGTGAGGGGATGCGATCTTTGTTGAAGGGAGACTATTGTGTGTTGATGCTGAGGGGCGGAAAGAGAGGATGACTGGTGTGGATGGGAGTTGGGGGAGGGAAGAGGCGAGGGGATTGCGTGTCCAGTGTTGGCCGAAGATGAGCTTCGGTTTTGCTTCTTCTTCGTCATCCGAGTCTGAGTCGGAAATGGAGGAATCTGATGATGACGCGGCGTCTAAATCCGAGTTAGTCTCCTCGAGCGTGAGGTCCTCGTCGCCGGCTAGAACGAATGTGTCGATGTAACCGGCTAGGTCGCTGACAGCTATGACCCTGCTGTCTGAGGAGAATGCTGTTTGGGTAATGGTTCTTTCGTAACTGCCAAGACCGCCTAGGAGGACAAATTTTTCGATTCGTCGGTCTATGCGGCTTAGTTTTGAGAGTCGAGGGTAGATAGTAGATGACGTGGAAGAGCTGCCTGGAGTGATTCGTGCTACCGTGACGTTGCTATCTGGTCTGACAATGGAGAGCCATTTTCCATCGGGTGAGAACTGAATGAGCCGCGCTCCGGATGAGAATGATGACGGGACATTGACTTTGGAAATCCTAAGGCCATCGCCTTCCTCTGCCTTCCTCGGTTTAAGTTGAAAGACTTTGATATCTGAAGCGGTAGAAACAGCCAGGAGACTGCCATCCGCGTTCAAGGATGCAGATGTGATGTTTGCTTCGCCCTTGATCAGAATCTTGGCTACTAACTTCCGATTTTGGGTTGTTGGTTCTTCATCGGAGTCTTCGGTTTCAGGTTGGGTCTTTGACAGCTTCGTGAGACGCCAAATGTGAACTTCTCTATTCCACCAGCTCATCATGAGCCTTTTCCTGGGTACACCATGGATCGGGGATTCTTGAGGGAGGAATGGTAGTGCTCGTTGATTCTCAAATCCAAACTGGCTGAGAGGTAAGACGGTGGGAGAAGCATCGGGACCTAGTCAGTTGTTAGAACTTAGCTATGTATGTTGAAGAATAAAACCATACCTCCAGATACCACACAGCTGATTCCCTTGCCTTCAAAACTTGCCATCGTCTTCACATCATGGTTATGATATCTGCGGTGCGAAACTTCTGCCCATCGCATCCTTCCTTTTCCAATCTGTTTGTATACCACAGTCCTCCTATCCATACCGCCGCTGACAATTGTCGTACCATCAGAGCTTGTTGCTAAACTGAGAATATCCTGCTTATGGCTCTTCACCCTCTGCATAAAGGTGTAGGTTTTCCCGTCCCATATCCGTAGCTCCCCAGTTGAGTCGCCTGACACAATTGTTCCGTCCGGCAGAGCCTTAACAGACCAGATGAGTATCTCCTTTGGCCCTCCTGCAGGTCCAACACCCAATGTCATACTCCTCAACATTGTACCGTTTCGAATATCGTATATGCGAATTGTGCTGTCGGAGCAGCCTGCGACAACAATGTTTCGGTTCTGGAAGGTGACACTAATGATCTTGGCTTTCTTCGAAGAAGGCCTGATCAGAAGCTTTTGTAATTGAAGGTCCTCATCCTTAGTAGAGTACAACACCAGCGCTCCATCCGTGCAGCCCGCAATAAGATGTTGACCTGGCCAAGGACCTGTTGGGGCTCCATCTGCTTCATCCTTGATTGGCGCAAGAGCTGGCTGAGCAGCAAGACACCAAATCTCTCCATGGTTTCCACTTGCTTGGCGGAGAGGCTTGCCCTTCTCCAGATCCCACTCCGTAACCGTTGTAGTATATCCAATGCTGAAAAGCCTCGATTTTCCAATGATTGTGCTCCCATGTACCTCCTCATTCGGGTCCTGAGTCCATACAAGCCCATCAATACTCCGATCTTCTCCCCCACGTATCACTGTCTCCTGCAGCCATGAACCATTTAGCGGATTCCATATTTCAATATCTCCATTTGCGCGCCCCACTGCAAGCCTTGGAGGGGCAGTTTTCTGGTCCTCTGCGATACGGGAATGGGAAAAGGCGAGCGCATTGATTGTGGAAGGAGGGTAAGGAACGAATCGACAACGGTGGACATCCATGGCGCAAGTTGTGAGTTGTTCGAGTTCATCGAGCGTCCTGCGATAAAAAAAAAGTTCTTGGAAGTTTTGGAGATAAAAGTTCACGACACGACTCAAGGGATGTCCGTGCACGGGCGGTGAATGACTCCCGTCGCCCTATTCTCCAAACCGCGCCCATGTTTTCTTCTTTCACAACGACAACCAATATTAGAGCAACAACCGTCTACTAAAAGAATATAAATGCCATCATTAATGCCGTATAGGAATCTACACTTCTTCGTTAATACCCATAGTCCTCTCCTGATAATCAATCAGTCTACGTTCCTACTCCTGCCTCAGTGCCTCCGGCTCTTCTACCAATGCTTTCTTCAGTTAAAAGCTGCTTGCATTCGAGAGGCTGCAAGTTAAAGTGATTAGTCCTTGGCTGAAGCTTCTTACGGTAAATATAATGGTATACACATTCCCAAAGCGGTAATGCCCAGCAATTGCAAGTAGCAAGCAGCTCTATACCCATTCGCCCCTCCTCGTTTTGTATGCCGCCAAGACTTTTCCTCACCAAAATTAGTCAATCACGACCGGATGGTCAGAAGTTGTGGCATCCACCATATCAATACATAAAGTCTCTCTGCAATTTCCTCAACTCTCAACTTCTGTCAGAAATAAGACCAAAGAAAAACCAAGAACCCCTTATAGATCACGTCTTCCTTGCAAGTTGCAACACCACCAAACACCTCTTTCCCAGCAGGGTCCTCAAGATTGAAAGACGACCTTCCTCACCTTCATGTACACCCCACATATCTTCCTGATCGATCTATCTTAATAGTCTGCCCTTCCCGCCTCGCCTCCGATATGTGTGGCATCAGCGCAGTTCTTGCCCTTGATGGCACAAAGACTAGCACCTATCAAGTCCAGACTTCCGATTACAGGTCAAAGCTCTCATCCGCCCTCGACGAAAGCCTTGAATATATCAAACATCGAGGCCCCGATGCACAGGGAAAGTGGATCAGTGATGACAATCGCGTCGGTATTTGCTCCTCACCTTCACCTCCCTACGAAGCTCTTTGAGATGACTGACCCTCACCTAGCATTCGGCCATGTTCGCCTTGCCATCAACGATCTCAGTACTGGCGGCGAACAACCCTTCGCGAACCCCGAGCGGACAGTCTTCGCGGTCGTCAATGGCGAGTTCTACGATCACGAGGCTATCAAGGCAAATCTACCAGAACCATATCACTTCAAGGGCAACTCCGACTGCGAGATTGTTATTGCACTATATCTCCAATACGGCATTTACTTTCTTTCGAAGCTGCGTGGAGAGTTTGCTATCTGCTTGTATGACTCGAGGAGCCAGTTGTTCATCGCCGCTCGTGATCGCTATGGCATCAAGCCTCTCTACTGGTCTATTCAGGATGGACGCCTGCTGGTTGCTGCAGAGATGAAGGCTTTCTTGCCATTTGGATGGGAGCCTGAGTGGGATGTGAATAGTCTAATGGAGGATGGCTGGGCACAAGATGATAGAATGATATTCAAGAATGTTAGAAAGGTATTTACACGACAGTCCGAAGGAAACATATATTGTTCCACGTGAAAATAGGTTTTGCCACGGAAATGAAGTCACAACTAATCGAATCTGCAGGTTAGACCAGGTCACTACATTGTGTGCAAAGGCTTCTCCAACCTAGAGCAGCGACAGTAAGCTACTTCTGCATGTATCAAGAGACACAAATTGCAGCTGACATTGCTAAGGTATTGGGACCTTGACTTTCCGGACAAGGTACGCACTATATCCAATGACTCGGCAAGCACTAACAAAAGGAAGCACAATGTGGATATCAGATCAGAGAAAGACATCATTCAAGGTCTCCATGATCGCCTATTTGAATCCGTTCGACTTCGCCTAAAAGCCGATGTACCAGTCGGGGTCTATCTGTCAGGTGGAATTGGTAAAATACCCTTTATATTGAAGAAAACTAGTCTAATTATCTGGGAGACTCGTCAGCAATCGCGGGGATGATGGCACACCTTCTGGAGGAAGAGGGTAAACGTGTTGGCCTGGATTCGAAAAAAGCGAAGAGCAACTTACTGGCATTCACTGTCGAATTTGAAGGAGCGGAATTCAACGAAGCTCGTAAGTAGATCGGAGAACTTCAACCATGTTTATACTGGCAAATGCTTACGAGACGCAGCGTTGGCGCAAAAGACTGCGGACTTCCTGGGTATCAGGCTCGAAAAGGTACTCATGAATGAGGAGAGTTATGCACGTCTATTTGAGGAAGCCTATTGGCATAGTGAACATCACATGTGCGATCTAAATGCGGTGGGAAAGTATGCACTATCAGAGCTTGCTCGCAGCAATGGATTCAAAGTAGTATTGACAGGAGAAGGATCTGATGAACACTTCGGAGGCTACTCTCACTACCTCCCAGACTTCTTGCTGGAAGCCGACGATACCTGGCCAGCCAGCAAAAGGGATGATGCTGCAAGGCTCGCAATGCTTGAACACGCGGAGAGGAATGCCCAGTCGCCGTTGAAAGGATCTAACGCTGCAAGAAATAAAGAATCTATATTAGTACGACGCATGCTGAACAAAACCGCCATAGCCGACCTTCTATTCGTGCCGAGAGGAGATTTTGCCTCTTGGACTGAGTGTCTCAAGCCTGTTACTACACAAGAAACCATTGCTAACAATTTGGATGGCCGGATTCTTGAGCTGATGAATACGCGCTGGCACCCATTACATACTGCAGAATACATTGGGGCAAAAGGTCCTTTGCAAAGCTTCATACTCGCCTGCTTGGGTGACAAATCAGAGATGGCTCATTCAATTGAAGGACGACCTCCATTTCTCGACCACGTCCTCACGGAATACGCCAACAACATCCCTCCTGCCCTGAAAATTAAGCGAGACCAGGAGACGGGAGAATTTACGGAGTAAGCAACTTTTCTGGTTTTGTCTAAGCTGAATCAACCGACTTGGTGTCTTGTGAAATATGTCGAAGCGCTGAGCCATTCAGAGTTCTCGAACTCCAAAATGATTTTTCATGCCGCAATACTGACTGTGAATTTTCAGAAAATGGATCTTGCGCGAAGCCATGAAGCCATATATCCTAGAGGAGCTTTACAAGAGAAAGAAACACGTAAGTTCAGCACAACAATCCCTTCGTGAATTTTCATACTGACTTCAATTCAGCCTTTTAGTGCACCTATCAACTTCCCGGACAATGGACCCCTTCGCAAACTCCTGGACAAACTAATCACCGAAGAGAACATCGAGAAGCTCGGCTTTGTAGACTGGGAGAGCAGCAAGGATCTCACTGCTGCTGCTTTCGGACCTAAGAAAGACCAGCTAGCAATGCGGAAGGCGTTTGTTGTCGCTCAATGGGTGTCTTTGGGTCAGAGATTTGGAGTCAAGAAGGCAGTACCTCCGAATGACTTTTGATCTCAACCGCCTCCTACCGCACGTTATGTTGCGAGACAATTAGACTGGCTCAACTCATGGTCATAGCAGGTACTTCCTTGTACATTATCTAGCAATAACTCAGCGTTCATATTCTATTCTTCAACCTCAACATAAGACCTCAGCACATCGCATGTTATCGCTATGATTGTGACCTGCCATTTAAGGGCAGCTGAGAGCGAGAGCTATGTGAATGTGTACCCCACCTCCCTTCATTGAATCATTCCTTGAGATGATCTCCACTTTACTCAGCTAGAGGAAATAGAATCGAATCAGGCTTGCAATTCACATCTGTATTGCCAATCAGTCTGGCTCGATTTCAGAGGTCCAAACATCTATAAAAGAACTCCAAGTCCAACTTCCTGGTAGCCATCCCATAAACATCTACCATCTACTGCCTTCTCAACTCCAAAGAAGTTTTGCGTCCACCATATAAATTCCCCCAAACAAACAAACAAACAACACGCAGCAACAAAACCATCAAAATGCATTCTCCCCATACCACCACCCTCCTCCTCCTCGCCATCCTCCTCATCAACCTTTCGCTCGCCGTGCGAATCAAGGACACCTCCCCTACCAGCAACCTAACTCTCACCGGCCTCCCAAAAACCACTGGCACCTCCATCCCATCCTACAACACGACTTCAACATCCATCATCATCCAGCCTGCATCCAACACAATAACCACGGCTATCATCACGACCGAGTCCGGCTCCGCAAGCACAAGTTCAGCCTCTGCTTCTGCTTCTGTTTCTGCTTCTTCGTCAGTCTCGGCTTCGTCTGCGCGGGGGGTTGTGTATACTGTGGTGGGTGGAATGGGGTTGGTTTATGGGGTTGTTTTGTTTTGCGTGGCGGGGGGGTTTATGGTTGGGTTGTAGGGGTGTGATTTACTGAGGGGTGCGCGGGATCGGATGGGATCGGAGGGTGGTTTATCTTTGGGTAGCTATAGATGGAGATGAAGGGTGTGGGTTCTTGCGGTGGTGATATTGAGGATATGTACTACGTCTAGAATTATAATTCTTGTTCTTGCACAACACGCACACTCTTGAGTCTTGACTTCCTCGAAATTAAGATGAGGAGGCTGATCATCTCATGGTGTATTAAACAGAGTGTGAATTGAAGCAGCCTGCAACTATGGTGGAAAACTTTTCATTCGCCGATGGGGAGCTCACAAATGCCTAGATAGATAGATGAATAGGCCAATCCTTTCAATTCCACACCTCTGGATACAGAGATCAGGTCGGTGCGATTCCCTCCCACAAAAACCACAATGCATCAACATACATTCATTCTTGCAATATCCCCCTTCATACATCCAAAAATCAAAGCATACCTCCGTACCCAACAACCAAACCCCCAAACATGCATCTCAACCTCCCCACCCTCATCTTCCTCGCCTGCCTTCTCTTGGGAACCACCTCCAGTTCCCCGAGCCCCGTCGACTGGCACTACACGCTAATATTCAACCTCAAATGCACGGCCGGTCCCAGCGCAGCTGACTGCTTCACCAAGTTTGGCACCAAGTGCGACGATAAGGGCATTATTCTGCAGGACACTGGTGCTGGTGCTGTGATGAATGGGTCTTGTAGTGGCATATATAGGGCCTGTTATTGTGAGAGCGAGTAAGTTGAGATCTTGGTTTTGGATCTCTGGAAGGAGTAAAGGCTGATTTCTTTGAGTGCGATCGTGTGCTAAAGGTGTTGGGGATTTGGCTTTCGATGCTGGGCATGGTGTCACTTCTTCCGGTTCTGAACTCGACATCTGGTACGGATTGCTTCGCTGCCATTTCGGGATGGTGTTGGGGCTTTGAAGGATGCATGCTTGATAGTGCTTATGGTTATTGCTCGTCTGATGGTGAATTGGATGATTGGAATATGGCTTTGTGGGTTACGAATTCGTGTGGGCAGATGTGTTGAGGGGGTCTTTGAATTACAGGGGATATGAATGGACATGCTTTTGCTATTGAGCAGTATGAGATCCTAGGATAATGACAAACGAAACTTGATGTTACATAGAGTACCTAGTAGTTGTTTACGACCCTTTCGCATGCTTTGCTTTGATGTTGCTGTGAAGTGATTTACTTTATGTCCGTCCTTGTTCACGTGACACTCCTTTTCTAATTCTCGCTTCACTTCGAAGCTGTCGTATAGAGAGCATCAACTTGCGCAACACGTAGGAACTTGTTCTTTTTATATTTGGAAGAATCTAAAAACGTGGTAATAGTTGATGGTAGTTGAGGATAGACACATACCTGCACACTCCCAAAACAAGCCAGGGTTGAAATTGAATGGTACCTACACATGGTCGCACAACTTTGAGCAGCAATCTCTCAATTCACATTTACTTTGATAGATCTACAAAACCTGCTCGTTGCTTACCCCACTCAATTGACTTAATTCACAGATAGACCGGTAAGGCAACAAGGCCCGCACAATTGTGGCTATAAAGAGGGAGTCTCCCACGAAAATGAACACTTTCCTTTCCTTCCCTTTAACACCAACCTCGATCTCCATTTCCACCTCAACCTCACGTCTTTGACTTCGCTCAACCCACGTTCGTTAGTCATATTATCATACCGCAATCTTTTCCCCTTGGAACTCACAATCCTCATCCCGACAAACCGCAAAAATGGGAAATTCTCCTTCTTACCCCTCTGTTTACCCCCCCGCCAAGTCGCTGTCGAGCGTTCTGTTCCGTTCGCTTTGGCCAAGGACTTCACCGAGTAAGCAATGTTCATGTTCCTTCAATTTCCCTACTCAGCCAGATCATTGAGTTCCAAGTCTTCTTTCCAATTCCTGGGGGCTCGGCGAGAGACGTGTGATTGACCAGTGCTAACTTTGAGACCTTACCTTACAGACTCGACAACAGTGCACCAGTCCTCCACGATGCTAAGGCCAGCGAGAGCGACTGCAGCTCAACCACCACTGTAGTTGTCACGAGCAGCACGAGTGAATGCACCGATTCCTCCACCAAGGCGGCTGCAGTTGACCATTCCAGCGAGTACGCCTCGTCCTCAAGTGTCGCTGTATTCACCACCTCCAGTGAATACACCACTTCCGCTAGTGTTGCCGTTTCATCCAGCACCAGCCCATACAGCGTCGTTGTCCCCACCACCTCGAGTGTTGCCGTTCCATCCAGCACTAGCCCATACAGCGTTGTTGTCCCCACCACCTCCTCCAGTGTTCCCGTTCAGTCAACCACCAGTGAATACAGCGTCGTCGTCCCCACCACCTCATCAACCATCGAGGCCGCTTCCACCTCTTGCACCACCTCCAGCCTCGCCGTCGTCGTCCCGACTACGCTGACCAGCCTGATTGTCCCAACTACTGTTGCCCCTTACACTTACAGCAACAACACCCTCAGCACGGTCCAGTCAAGCACCAGCGTCGAGGTCCCGTCTTCCGTCGCTGTTGTTACGCCTTCATCCACGCCAAGCAACATTACGGTTCCGTACAACATGGCTGGCAAGGGCATGGACAAGGGCTTTACGCTCGCTGGCCTTGCTCTTATCGTCGGTCTCGCCATTCCAGCTCTGCTAGTCTAAGGCAATTGCCACGGAATGAGTAGTGGGGGTAAAACTTGGGGAGTTTGAGGAGGCTGTTTCTTGCGGGATGCAGTAGATTTGGTTTGTCATTTGGTCGTTAATGGTGTTTCTTCGGGGAGGTTGGATTTTGAGCTTGGGAATCTGGATACTTGTGCCTTTGATAGCTAATATATGGCAAGGAAAGAATCTTCCTGAGGTTGGATCGATTGCGAACTGGGGAAAGCAAACTTGTACTTTTAGAGGGAAAATGACAATGCCATCATAACAAAAGTAACTTCCCATTTATACATGCTTGACGTGATGACCAGTTACCATTCTAAATTGAAGGCGAGGATAGCTTTGCGGGACTTCTTATGCCTCATCTGACCTGGTGCCTTGGAAAAAGCCTCTCGGAGATGCAAAGTGGCTCTTTCGATAATTCACCTAATCAATGTTAGCGGTATAATCCTTCAAATTGCGTGAGAGATTTTCCCATGGTCAAAAGCCTTTTCCCGTCTCAACCTACCGGTTCCACGCATCGGGGAATATGCTCACAAGTCACCCAACTCCCGCTGAATAGATACTTTTCCACCGCGGCCACTCTCACGCTCTGGATCTCCCGAACCCTGTATACTCGAAAGCTCTGACATCAAGATGTTCGCAACCATAGCTCTCCTATGCGGAGCCTTGATCAAAGTCACAGACGCCATGGTAAATCCCTCCGACCCCTCACCTCCCTAGAAGAAGCTAATTCCTTTCCAAAGGCCTTTCGACCCCCCAAGACCACCATCCCAAACCTACATCTCCGCGACCCATCACCGCCCCCGAAAACCTGGCACCCAAGAACCGTCGCCCTAGTCGGAACCATCGGCGCCCTCGCCCTCTTCTGCTTCATCGGCGGCTGCATAACCGCCTGCCGCATCGCCTACCTCCGCAAGCGAGTCAACGAGGAACACAGAGAGCGAGCGCGGGCCTTTTACCGACAAGGTGCGCAGCGACGCGAGAGGGGGAAGGATGTTTTTATTGCGCGGGAGCAACGATTTGCTTCGCGCCCGACTCGAGTGTGCGGGCATGTTGGGGATGGGAGAGGGGAGAGGCGTGGACAGAGTTATGAGATGTTTTGATGCTGGGTGGGGATGTGGTGGAGGGGAGGGTTTGTGGGTGTTGGGGTGTGATGTTTTGGGGCGGATTGCGGATGTAGATGTATATGTGGAATATATATAATGTATTGATGATACCCATAAAGCATTTCGGAATTGTCAATCCTCTGCCTCTCACACAAGATGGCATATTAAGAACTTTCTGGAGTGAAGCAGGCCATTACTGTGCCAGCAATCATTAAGATGGTCTTAAAGGTCACCAGTAATTGAAAATAACAGCAAGTCATGCCCACCCCTTACCGCCTGCCATGTATTCTTGCCCCATGTACGCTACACAAAAGATCGAGACAGCAGCCAGGATGTTGTGTTATAACGACCGAGACGTTAGCCGTTGTGCTGCACTGCGATTTGTATAGCAATGCTGCCTCAGAGTCAGTTGTACTTTAGAACACATCTGGAGAAGAGCAGAAGCAGTACTATAGTGTCTCACTCTCAAAGAATTTTCCCCGGAAAGTTATATAGTGATAAATTGGAGCAGCGTTCAAGAACGGTAGGCTGTTGAAGCATTCGACTTACCCTACAACCAAACGCTGTATTGACAATGAAGTTAAAGACCTGGTAGTTAGGGCTCTGTTAGCTATGAGCAAAACATAAACTGTGGCAATGATTGAGTGCAGCAAGATAGCATCTCATAGGCTCTGAAGTTGTGATGAATTCTGGATGATTCCGCGCTGTCAAGGAAACCAACCCTGCGATGGCAGGTGAGGGACATCACTTCTTCTTGATTGTTTAAATCTCATTGAACTTCTTTTCACATCCAGCGTGATACAGTCATTTATTTGTCTTACTACATTTATTTTAACCTTTCTACATTTTACAAGAGCAATATTTCATTATCAAACGCAGGTGATGAGGGTGCTTTAGCAATAGCCTAGCACCTCTATATCTAGCCCCCGGCACCCATTCCAAAGCCCCCTCTTTACCCCATCAACAGTCTTCCCGCAAGTCATCTAAAGTTAAGATCAGGCCTCACCCGACATACCTGCCCGAGGTTTCTCGGCGCCGAACGATGTAGAGTTAGCAATTAATCGGCCGCACACAGTCCCTCTGGATGAGTGGGAGTCTCAGAAGTTGTCGTTTGAAGTTTCCCAGCTTTGCGTGGCATGTGCTCTGCTTCTGAGGAGGGGTTGAGACCGACTCGGGCGATGCATAAGACTGAGGATCAATATGGTGCCGAAGTTCATGCTGGTGACGTTGCCGAGATTCATCCCCATTTTGGTATGAAGAGGAGAGGGTTGTTGGAGAGGTTTGTTGTGGGACTTTGTTGTGGAGAGAAAAATTTTTATTCTATGAGGTGTTCCTTTATTATACAATGCGGTTGCTGAGGTTCTGTTGTGTTTTTATCAGGGTCTGTTTAGGCCTTTCCTTTGATAATGCTGCTTATAATGTGATGTTGTTTTCATGAGGTATCTTGTCTGATTTTGGATCTCATAACTAAATGAGTTCAGGCTCAAACGTATTATTCAAATCAGTGTCTGATCGTTACTTCGCAAGTTTTGGGAGTGTGAAAATGAGGACTATTTCAGGATGATGAGGACTTGAAACTTAGATTCATCAGAGTTTTGACCCGAAAACAAACTCCCTACGAACAAGTTACGCTATATCATATGGTAGCCTGGGAGACGGGTTTATCGCATTGTGAAACGACGGATATCAGCCAATGTCTCGGAGAATTCTCCTCACTTGCATATAATCAAACCAACGCCCTTTTGGCGGTCCATTCCAAAGGGCGCAAAAGAGGGCGGTACACTCCACCTAGTTCGTGTCATGTTGCCCAATCTCCAAATACTTCGAATACAAATAAGAAGCGGGAGCCTGACCTGAAGCAAAGAATAATGAACAAGCTACAGAGACAGTTCAATCGAAGTAGACCGGACGACGGGTGTCAGAGACGGAAAGCGGCGGTTCGCGGGAGAGTTGAGTAAATCGAACATTCCCCGAAAGGCTGGCTGCTGTATCATCTTTGGAAATATGCGCACAATCGAAGGTGAGTTGAGCTTGATGGGAGTTTTATTGATGAGCAGAAAAGTACGACGTATATGTTAATAATTTCACTGTAGCTCTTTTACCATGTCTCAGTTCACACAATATTTGGAGGACATATACATATCCCCAGACAGAATAAGGATTCTTGGAGCATCTTGCGAGGGGTGCTTAGAGGGTATTATCCCCTGTCCACAACACAACTCCCATACTCGCACACAACAATACAGTACCTCTACTGCTACAGGAGCCTCTGCGTCAATTAATGAAGGTATAACTATGATATCATCCACACATATAAATCAGAATCAAGGTCCTCAAACTTCCGAGCAAAACCTTCTTGTTGATTTTCCACATGACGAGGCTAGTTTTACATTAGAAATGGAAGGTGACTCGCTCAATCCTCAATATTCTGCATTCTATTTACGCAAACACAGGACTGCCATTATTAGGAACAAAATATGAGACTTCCGCACGTCTCGCTGACCCCAATAACGAGAGGAAAACGCCGTTTCGGCCTCGGTTTTTTCTGGTCGAGTCAGTTGTGGGATCAAGTTCTGACCAAGACGGCTTCTTGAATGTAGATACCGCGCTGGAAAAAGCACACTCGAATCATCTGAAAGCGCTCGAGGAAAACCCCTTTCAGCTTCGGCCCAAAAAGATCCTACACAACAACGGGTCGAAGGATCAGCTGGCAATAGACCAGCAACATGCAACTGTAGAATCTGTTCCAACTACGTGCCTCGCATGTACTGAAGACTTTTCAGAAGACATACTTCGGGTATACTTGGTAACTCAAGAATGCCATCATCTGCCGAGCATCTGCAATGCCTGTCTTGCTAAATGGATACAGAGCGAGCTCGATAGCAAAGGGTGTGGTAAGATCAAGTGCCCAGAGTGCAACTGCTTGCTCGCCTACGAAGACATTCAACGGCTTGCAGATCCTGCTACGTTTGTTCGGTATATCCAAATGAGCCCTCAACTGTTGTGGCACATTGCACTAACCATTCTCTGAAGATATGAAACTCTGACTTTGCGCAATGCGCTCAGCACAGATGAGCAGTTTGTGTGGTGTCAAAACTGCGAGTCCGGCCACATCCATTATGGGGGCGCCTCGCATCCCCTAATTCATTGCCCGGACTGCGGGTTCAAATCTTGTTTTACGCATAAGGCTCCCTGGCATCATCGCTACACTTGTGGAGAATACGACGAGATGTTGAAGGATCCTGATGGATTTCGGGACGCACTTGAAAAGAAAGAACATGGCGCAGAGAGGGAGCGGATACAGCAGGAGGTACAGGATATGCAAGAGAAGAAAATGAAGAAGGCGAGAGCCAATGACGAGATGGAAGCCGTGGCAAAACGGAAAGACTTAGAGGAAAGGGCGAGACAAATGGAGCTGCTGAAGCAGAGACAGCAGGAAGACGAACTTTCCTTGGCCAAAGTACAAGCAACCACGAAGCGGTGTCCGGATCAAGGGTGCAACTCACCTATTGAGAAGCATAGAGGCTGTCAGCACATGACATGTAAGTCCCCAAGTTTATCATATCATATCCAGAGTAGACATGTGAACCCGGTCTTCTCAACCGACTTACCAATATCACCAGGCTCTGCATGCAAGCATCAATTCTGCTGGGCCTGCATGCGTAACTGGTCTGGTCATGGCACAGAATGCCTTCCAGTTTGAGTCTACCAAGTCGGTCAAGTTTCCAGAGCAAGTTCAGAAACCAGGTACTAACCGTTTTTGTAGGCATAAAATGTAAAGCAGAGTTTTGCTGGGAGTGCATGGTTGATTACAACAACATACGCCGTCATGATAATTCATGGCACAAGAGGAGCTGCAGATTTCATACAGATAATCTGCTTTGAGCGGAAGATGAGGAGATTGAAGCTAGTGGCATTGAAAGTGCTCCAAACCGACTTTAATTATAATCGAAATAAGAGATGCGGTTCTTATCATATCTCGGGCGAACTCATCCGTTTAGGCCCCAGAGAAACCGCCGCGCAGAAGGGAGTAGGTTTGGTGCTCGGTATTTAAGTCATCGATCTCGCGACTTGCGGGGCGTCAAAAACAGACAACTCGACGATTTTTTTCTCCATAAAGCATACTCAGGCTCAAATGTATCCCACGTCGGTCAAATGCTTTACAACCAACCACTCCACAACGAAATTGAAGCCATCGCCCACCGACGCCAAAGACGGTATTTCTTTCAGGAAGCAGAACTTGGTGGTCCCATGTCAGAATCCTCACTGCTCGGTGGAATACGGCATGGTATATTCGCTGGGATCGCTTTCGACATCGATATCACCGAATCATACGGCATTGGGGCAGATTTCTTGAACCTGATAGAGGTCACTAAATCAGTGCTGGGGCGCGCAGGCCAGGAGGACCGGTTCGAGGGGGAACATGAGAATGGCTCCGTAGGAAGGCGAAAATGTATATGGAAAAACGAAGGGACATAACATGGCTGTCTACGAGCATGCGCAAAGGCCCTAGTAGTTGAGTACGCGGTCCTATTGATATTCAGAACGCGCATTTATCGTGAAGTCGAGAAGCCTGTTCCGACTTGATGAAAATCTAGATACATATGCTGACTAAAGCTTCCACGTGATCATGAGGAGTAAATTAACTCCACCCCCACCCCCGCCTCCCCTCCTTTCCTTTTCTTCTTCTTTCGGCTCAACATTAACAAGTGCCTCTTGTATGTGTATCATGTTACTGTGTAGTCATCGAGTGCTGCCTTGTATATTCCCTGTTGTTGCTTACACCTCTATCAAGTATTCTCGAGAGACCAACGCTACCGGTAGTTTGGCTCCCTTCGCTCACTTTCAAACCAAATGAAGTTGAGCTACTTAGTCTCCTTATAACCATCAAGCAGAGCCCTGGCCTCCTGTAGCATTCCTTCGAGATCTGCATCCCAAACCCATTTTTGGTTTAGACCTACTCTTGCCCGCAGCTCCTGATTGATCTGTCCTTGTCCTTGCAAGTCAAGCAACATGCCCTGTTTCCGGGATCTCTTTATGAGTTCTTGACCTCTCGGGCGTCTTATTTGGTCGTACACCGAGAAAGCTTGCTTGATATTATATGGCGATTTGGTCAGATTTGGTCCCAGCAGACTTGAGAGGAGATAAACATCTTCTATGGCGAAACCTGCTCCTGCATCTAGGTGACTGTAATCAACATCTCGGGGTTAGTATTGGCTAAAAATGGTAGAGCTTGGGAGTTGACAATATCTCATGAGTGATCAACTACCAAGAGTATAAATCACTCCTGAAACACAAATAGTAGGAAAACATGACCCGAAAAGATGACTTACGGGGTAGATGCGTGGGCTGCATCCCCCAAGATACAGAAGTTGCCTTTGACGTATGTCCTTGCTGGGATTAGATCAAACAAAGCCCATTTCTCGGGATCTTCGATCAGCTAAAACATCGTCATTAGTAAAAATCTCAAAAATGATCCGGACAGACATACCTCTAACAATTTTATTGACTTTTCTCCCCAGCCTTTGAAGTCCCTCAGCAGCATGTCTCGTGAGCTAGGAATAACCCACTGCCTCTGCTTCCAAGGCGTTCCTTTAGCATCTTTGAAGGCCACCATATTCAAAGACTTTCCGTTCCGGATCGGGCATGTCAAAATATGGCCTCCTTGGCCTAGGTACACTTGCCGATTTTGAACCTCCGGTCCGACTGCCTGGATCGCTTTGCTCATGTCCACCACCTTCCGGTACGCGTATTTCCCACTGTATACGGCATTCGCGCCTCGGTCATCTTCACCCAGCAGAATGCGGCGACAAGCCGAACGGATCCCATCACACCCAATAACAGCATCAACATGGACTTCCGTCCCATCTTCGAATCTCACTCGCGTCTTTCCAGGTTCATCCTCGTCATCACCCTCAACATCAATGACTCGCTTCCCAAACTTCACACCCACGGTCTCGGGGAGCAAATCAATCAGTTTTGCTAGAAATTGCGCCCTCGAGGCACTGCAAGGCACAAATCCTTTCTCACTTTTCATTTCTGAAATCATGTTCCCCGCTTTAGGGCCATCTCCGTAGCGAATATCATACAAGACCTCGGCTTTCTCCGGCCACAAATTCGCGGTTTTAACGGTATTGTATGCCTCTGTAATTTTCGGCGAAATGAGATCCATCGCCTTGACAGCATTTGGTCCGAGTCCTACGCCTGCTGAGATCTCCGAGAACCGGAGACGAGACTCGAAAAGTGTGAGGTGGATATTGGGGTTGTGCCCTGAGAGAGCAATAGCGAGTGTGACTCCCGCTATTCCAGCGCCAATTATGGCTATCGAAAGGGGCTGATCCGAAGACATGTTTGCTCTGATTTTGGAGATCGAAAATTCTGGAGAAGCAGTGGAAGAAATACCTAACCTTGTGTTGTGTGCCGCATGCCGTATGCCGGCAGTCGTAAAATGGTTGAGTCGCCACCGCAAAGATCAGGCCATATTTCTGTTCTGTGATACAACCTTTGCATCATTGCCACAATGCAAGCTTTTGAAAATCGTACGAGCAAGATCTCGTTAGGGTTTCGGTTTCTTTGTGCGACGAATCGGACCGTATAATTCCAGCCCGGCAGCCCTGTTGATTTTGATGTCCCACTCTGGCTTGGCAGGCGTCGGGTATTTTGTCTATTTTGAGCATCTCAACGATCAAGATCACGAAAATGCTTCAGCACAGACTACTTGGCTGATCAAATACAGTAACAGACCCGGAGTAAGCACTTTAAAGCCCTTGCTACATATGGAGCTACTGTACAGTAGAGGGAGGTGCCGGCGCAGTCAATCGGCGGGGTAGCGATGTCTTAGTGTTGGGATGGGGGCATTTGGGGGCATGGCACTACCAACCACCCCACTATCATCGTCTACTGCAGTAGAAAGTGATCGCCTTGTGATACCAATACTTAGATTGGGGTACGGCAAGCACAAAATACTCCGTAAAGAGGTATGCAGGTGGGTGTGCTCAGAGTGGCGAGTAGCGATTACTGTACTGCTTTGCTTACATAAAGGTCAGCTGGAACTAGGTCTACTGACTGCCTGGTTTTTCCATTAGTATACTGGAGTACCCTTGAAAGCATCAACGTCGTTCGTGAAAGCCCACCAGAAGTAATGAGTGATCATGATTCCCAGACAGCTACACAGCATGATCGTATACCGCCAGTCTCAATCACTGTGGAGACTTCTTCCCCATGCTGACCATCAAGTACGAGTGTACCGCCTCCAAGCCCATCTGGGCTCTCATCAACCTCTTCACCGACTTTGGGCACGGTTTCGATATCCGCGATCCCCAACGCAGTTATCGGCGTACTGGGCCGTATAGGCTCGAAGGATGCGCACGTTTTCTGGCCGCGGGCAGTATAGCAATCAGATATATCGCGGTCCACCTCCGAGATAGCTCACGGATATGGAGATATTTTGGCTCGAGTGGTAGTTTTGTGCAAATCCGAAGGCGTCCGCCACAGTATGAATCAGCATTTTAGCCCCTTTGCAAGTCGCAGGCAGATATCAACGTATCGTCATTTATGTCCGTTCAAAACCCAGCGCGTCTTTCATTCAAAATAGGTATAGAGCCTTCTTCCCTTCTTTGATCATCTTTATATTCGGCTTTCATCGTCTCAAAGCCCCAAGTCTTCAGCGATCTTCCCCCGTCGACCTCAGATCGCGATCATTCCACACTTCAATTGCCTTCATTACTTGCAATACCTTTCTTCCCGTTGAACCTTCAAAATGCAGAGGTCCGTTTATCGTGGTCTGGAAGGAGCGGGCAAGAAGTCCCCGCTTAAGCTGCTTGCTGAGCTTGGTCAGAAAGAGATTCTCCTGAAGATAACTCATGCCAGTCTATGCGGGACGTCCACTTTCTTGCGTCAGGAATGGCACTCGGCCGCGAGGGAGTTGGAGTTGTTGAGAAGATTGGAAGTGGCGTCACCCAGTTCACAGTCGGAGATCGTGCTGGTGCAGGCTACATTAGAAATGCAAGTGGTCGCTTTCACTAGGACTTGGTGGAACTATTTGCTGACCATTCGCATTATAGAGTTGCGGCCATTGCAAGTATTGCTTAAAAGGAGAAGATGTGTATTGCTATGAACGCAGTGCTTATGGCGAAAAGGATCATAACACTGGTACTTTCGGTGATTACTGTGCGTTAATCTCTACTCCTGTATTAGTTGGACACTGAATTATTTTCAGATATTGCCATTGGTCTTGAAACCTACCACCACAAGATCCCTGAAAATCTACCTTCGGAATTGGCAGCACCACTCCAGTGCGCTGGTGCAACCACCTACTCAGCGATTGTTCAATCCGTGAAGCCCGGGGATCGATTGGGCATTCTGAGAATTGGAGGGTTGGGCCACCTCGCCATCCAGTTCTCAGCCAAGTTGGGCTACGAGACTAACGTATTTTCTTCCAATGCGAGCAAGGAGGCTGAAGCAAAATCCTTTGGGGCTTCTGAGTTTTGCCTTCTCAGCGAGCCCGAGAAGATTCGAAAGCCAATCAATGTATTAATTGTCACCGGAAGCAAGTATCCAGAATGGTCAAAGTGAGTTCCTCTTACCAAGTCAACGACAGATGCTTACAAAGAGTAGATTCATGGAGAAACAAATCCTTGCCCGTACGGCTACTATCATTCCACTTTCTGCACCAAGCACGAACATCGAGCTTCCGTCTGTGCCGTTTTTCTTTAACGGATACAAGCTGCACTCCTCCCTTGTTGCATCGCGTCAGATCCACGATGATATGCTGGCATTTGCTGCTCAAAATCACGTCAAGCCTATAATTGAAAAATTCGAGCTTAGTGAGAAGGGATTTGCTGAAGCTCTGGCAAAGCGAATTCTGGGAAGCTTAGGTATAGAGGTGTTCTAATAGCGACATAAAAGCCCGCAAGTTGGATATTCAAATAGGTTTTATGGCTAGATATCCATTTAGGAAAGCAGTAAGTAGGTTGCAATGGCGGTTAGGCAAAATGGTTTACAGAAGCAATAAAGGAAATAGTTTCTCTTCTAAACTCTCAACTACCACCACTAAGCATCAATAAAGTTTATCATGCAGAGTACGTGCAGATAGCTTGTGGTAAAGGGCGCCGTAAACTTAGAGTCTGCTCAAGCTAACTTTACGCAATTTGAATTACTAGTATTGCAACTCTTAGCGTGGCTAATAACAAGCGGCAGCAGAATTAAAGGCTGCTATTAGGTCTATGCCGAGCGCACAGATTTGTCAAGGAGGGGTTTGGTCTTGCTACCTACTAATAAGAGTTACGATAGTTACACAAAAAGGACTGCCGCTTTTTCTGTCCAGAAGGTGCTGGTGGTGTAAGCAGAAAGCAGCAGGTGGCCCGTGCACGCGTGTTGCTTTGAATCTCAGCACTTCATTTCTCACTTCTTAACATACATGTACAGTGAAAACCGACTGCCATCCGGAATCCAAATAGCAGGATAAATAATATGTCGTACAGCTAATACACATCACCGATATGCAAGCAAGTCAACCAGAAACCGCTCTGGGAATTGAGGACTTCTCTGGGCTTACTTTGGACGACCCGGTGTTTACCGATCCACAACTTGCGAAGGACCCCGCATCGCCATGCTCAGTCTATAGCGACTATGGCAGCATTCCAGACGAAGATCTGATTAACATTGACTCTAATGGAAATCCGCCTCAAGCTCCAATCGACAATGCTTTCACTCACCAGGCTGTGTCACGTGATTCTTCCAACGCTGGTCTCATAGATGACGATCTTCGGAAGCGTTTGGAGGGGGTATTCCGTAAGGAAGTATTCTATTATCATTCATCAAGGCTAACTTTTACTAGCCATATTGCCAGACGGTTTGAAATTTGCTTCGTTTCGTGTTGCATATGAGATTACTCGCGTCTTCCAACACGCTGAAGTTCAGGTGCCATGGCCAGACATCAGATTTCCTCCATATCCGATATTAGAGAATTATGATAAGCTTTGGAATTTCTTAGCGAACCTCGATATTTTGAAAGACAAAGTACTACCCGAAAAGAGCTCCCTAGAGGCGTGGAACGTTGCAGTTGATGACTACCAAAAAGGATCACATGGTGTTGTTCTGGCTGGCTCTCTTCGTTTCAACCCTGACTCTGGCGGCCCTTTCTTCTGCTTTCAACTAAAACCTCTAAAGCTTGATCGGTCTCACCGTATAGGCAGGCGGCTTGGTCATAGCCGATTCATAGAAATTGACATGCCATGTTTACTAGTAAGCGGTCTACCAAAATCCATCCCCACTAGACTTCTGAATCAAACCCAAAGAGTTGTTTGGGACTGGTTCTGGCATTATCAGCATGTCTTGTTTGGATGTTCTTGGAAGCCTTTCTTTGTGAAAGATGTTGAAAGCAGGAGCCCCAAAGTAGAAAAGAGTCGACCGATAGAAAGAGAAGATGATTTGCATCGGGTATACTTTTTTGCCGTTGCTGGTCGTGGCCTCAAGAAGGTTAGCGATCCACTTCAAAACCCACCCGAAACGCAAAAACAAATCGAAATTTCTATTGGTACTCTATTAGATATGATCCGACCGTTTCAAGAGAATACGGCGCAGCCATATTTGAAGCTTTTTGCTCGTACTTCACTAGGTTGGTTATCCTCACTCCAGGCTTTGTATAACGATTGTTAACAGTTGTGGAGCACTGTCAAGGAACATAGCTACTCTTGTGCTCAAGCAGACACAGATTAGATACGTCGAGGACATCAAGCCTGAAAAGCACGATGAACATGATCGGCTTGAGAAACAGAGCCATCAAGACTCTCAAAAAATGACAGATGGTGCTGGGCGTCTATCCCCATCCTTTGCCAACAAAGTCAGGCAATTGATCGGTATTTCATACCACCCCTCAGCCTTTCAGGGCCGAATTGGGAGTGCGAAAGGTCTATGGGTTGTGGACTATAACGATACAAGCAATGAAGATTGGATTGAGATATCAGACTCTCAACGGAAATGGGATAATAGGCAAGGAAACCATCCCGAGGCCCACCATTCAAGTCACCGGACGTTCGAAGTGCTTGAATATACGCGTCCTTTGAAGCCTGCGAAGCTAAATATGCAAATGCTTCCTATCTTTATAGCGCAAACCAAGAGCACTGACCTTTTGCGTCAGACTCTCAAAACGCTGATGAAGCAAGGTATCTGGGGTGAGTTCTCTAAACTCGTGGAGGCTTTCAAAGACCCGTTACTTCTTCAACAATGGACAAAAAGAAGCAGTACAAATACCAACGATATACTGAGAACTGGCAAGATTCCTTACAGGGCAGGTATGCCAATATCATCGGAAGATCAATTGTTCATGATGTTAGATGCTGGATTTAGAACATATAAGAACTCATTTATGAAGCGATTGGCCAGAAGTCTGCTCATAAACAGGCTGAATGAGTTTGGAAGGAAGCTGAACATTCCTCTTGCCCGTTCTACTAATGTTTATATCATGGCTGATTGGTGGGGAGTTTTAGAGCCAGGCGAGGTCTACTTGGACTTCTCTTCCTTCGTCGATGATGAGACAGGAATTCAAGGGGAGCGTTTGGCAGGCCGGGAACTTTTGGTTGCGAGGTCGCCAGCGCATTTTTCAAGTGATATTCAGAAGGTAAAAGCTGTTGCGAAGGTCGAATTAATGGGCTTGAAAGATATCATGATCTTTTCTACCAAGGGAAGCCACCCTCTTGCAGACAAACTCTCGGGTGGCGATTATGACGGAGACAAAGTCTTCGTTTGCTGGGAGCCTTTGATCGTTGACGGTTTTACGAACGCCGCTGTCCCAGCAAAGCCTGAACTGGCTAAAGAAGGGTGGATCAGTAAGGATAAAACCACATACGCTGAGTTAGTGAGGAACCAGAAAGATCCTGTACAGCACTTTCTTGAAAAGTCCTTCGAATTCAACATGCGAGAGACAATGCTCGGGATCTGTACAATCAAGAAAGAAAAACTATGCTACCATTCAGGAACAATCGACAGACCGAACGAAATCTACTGGCATACCCTCCTGAGCGAACTTGTTGACCAAGCAAAATCGGGCACTTCTTTCGACGAAAATAGTCTGAAACGATTCGTGAAACAATTCGGCCCAGCTCCGTCACCCGAGCAAATATACAAACGCGATGACCCAGTCTTCCCTGATGTTCCCGCACATATCATTGACTTTCTAGCATCCCAAGCGGAAAAGCTCATAGGAGAATGCAAAGCAGAGTTTCACGCCGCAATTCCTGACCCTCCGCAATGGGATGAAGATCTTGTTCGTTGCTACAAGCACGCGAGGACAATCGATAATGAAGATTGGAAGTCCCTGCTCGACCAGCTTGACAAGGACGTTAAAGAAACCAAGCCTCTATTAGCCCGGAAATTCCGACGGGATGATGAATCTGGACAAAGCTTTACACCCAATCTACTCGCTGCCTTTGAGATATATCAGGAAATCCAACCTCAGAGTACCAATCCATTAGCTCAGCAGCTACAAGACCCATGCTGGGACCCGGAAACTACACAATGGGCATTGCTTCGGGCCTCTGCACTTTTCGCGTCGTTTTCGAAGTCCTCGGTGTCCAGCTATGTCTGGTGGTTAGCGGGACGACAGCTCGCCCACTTGAAAGCTGGTTATAGCTCTCGCGGGGTTCATGCCGTAACTCCAGGGATGTATATTTCCAAAAAGACCAATAATAGTATGATTAGCCGCCTTCGGAGCGAGAATCAGGAATCGGGACTAGCAGCCGCTTTGGATGAAGACGACTTCGTGGACGAGAGTTGACGAGGTTGAGACTTGGTAGTTTCGCTACGAGGCGCAGTTTTTGTGTCAGGATGACTGCATATTGGGTATTGGGGTGGTAAAAGAGGATGCCTAGCTAGGAAGCCCTGAGGGGGCCTTGATATAGAGGCTAGCTAGCGTGGCGCTAAGGGAAGGTAGCGCCAGGTATCACGTATAGCATATACACGTGACAGTTTGGAGGGAATATTATGCAGTCCCACTTTATAGAAAGTATAGGATATTGCCATTGAGACGTTTGACAGTCCTTGCGGGTTGTTGTTTTTCTTTCCAACCGAACATCGCTCAATACCAAAGCTTGTGTTCTAAACAGCAGGTACATGGATACACAATTGGTTAATCAGGCTTACGACTAAGGAGTCGAGTCCTTCTATAGCGGTACGCTAGCGCTCTAGCTTCGTAGAATATTATCATGTTCTACCTAAATATAAGGCCCTTGAAAATATTACGCTATCTTACTATTTATAGAGGCCTACACCTTTTATAAATGCATAGTATCTAGCCTAGTAAGAGAGAGTTAAAGAGGGCTATAAAATGAGGCAGCAGCCTTTAGGAAGTTTAGGAAGTAGGTTAGCAAGCCTTCTTACTATATTTATTACTAGATTGTAATACAGAGCTCCACTCTACAGATAGCAGAATCTCGAGAGAATTATGCTCGTCAGACAAAGCTTTAGGAGCGTAACTTTACAAGGCAACTAGTAGATAATCACGTAAACTAAGGTTTTAGCAAGTAGCATTCTACCAGACCCGATATAGAAGGTCTCTAGTTGCAAATGCTGGTTCAACACGGCAGGAGTTCGGGTTGGGCGGTAATAATAATCAGTCGAACAAGGAGAAGGCCCAGACTATTTTACCCTGCAGATTCACGTAAATATGGAGGTGGCGGAGCAGGTGCGGTGCAGGTGCAGCTAGGGATTTTGATTTGTAACGTTATAAGAATTACTGTAATCAAGTCGGTGTTACATTATCTGTAATGAACTTTTTTCCTATATAATATTATAAAGTGGGTACATGCCTATCTATAGCTATATATAGTATAAATAGGTTAAAACCCTAGCATATTAAGACTGTCTCTATATTAGAGTGGGCTAACTCCCCGAATTAGCTTAGACTATTCCCTATTAGAGTAGGTCTCAAATGTGAATCTAGTGTCTAGATAGGCTTAGTCGCTACCAGAACGGGCCTAGCGTGTAATTACATCTGTAATCAACTTAGACCCCTTATTATTATAATTATTGTAATAAACTCAGCGTTACATGTAAAGCCAGATCCCTAGGTGCAGCCCCAGACTATTTTACCCCGCGGATTCACGTAAATATGGAGGTGGCGGCAGGTGCAGCTCGGAAACGAACAGGCCTTCAAAACCAACGGATGAATATATGAATTGGAACTTCCGGTTCTGAGATAGGAGCAAGCAGTGTATTCGATTTCCGACTCCGAGGGATGGGAAGTCTCAAGTCTAGGCTGCGGATTTGAAGACGGCGAGGAAATACTAGCTACTTGTGATGGGTTGGTGTGGAGGCTATCCTCACTTTCTACATAAAGTATCAGATTCAATATTCAAGAAGAAGAGTTGCTGAATTTCAAAGGAGATGCAATTAGTGATTATTGTTTTCTACAACTATAAAAGTGCAATTTCCGGTATCCTGGCTGATGGTGTACACCGCGGCCACAACAAATAGCGGATTTGGCCCTTTCTTTATGCTTCTCTCTGAGCATGTTCAGCCACATTCCATAATGACTCTGGGAATAGGGCGACGGGCGCCTGGGTGCTAGCGACAGATCAAATAGTATGAGCCCGGAGATGCTGCCTTGAAAGTTGGTCTCTGGGGTATTGGGGAGGCTTGTATGATTGGCAGCTTTCCGCCTATTCCTGTCTCATCCACCAAGGGCGAGCTTAGACAATGATGCTTCGTTTAAGCATGGAAGATATTTTCGAACAAAGGATGAGTTATGGAAACAAAATATAACATTCTAAGATCGTAAAAGTTCATTGAACAATTGTCTATAGACATATCCCTAGCCACATCACACTTGAGCCCTTCATATCTTCTCGAAAAAGCTGAACCAAAACCCTACTTTTCGGATATCATATGTTCGGGGAAAAGGGTATGCTTCCAAAACACCCCTCCATCTTGATCCTCTTTGCCCGACGTGAAGAAGGTATAAGACCCGTGGGGTGTGTTGTATTCAATGGTTTGGCGAGTTTCGTCCGCAAACGCTGTATGGTTCCCTTTTTTGCAGTCGAAAATATAGGCAGCGGAAGAAGGAACAATTCCCTGTGGCGCCGATACAGAAATGGTACAGATGCGGTTGGCGAGCCGCTCAGTACCATCAAGGCTGTGGAAGAAGCCGGTATTAGTGATTAGACCTTGTGAAAACTGGTACAGAATTGGAAACAGGTTGCTTTACATATCGGCTTGAAAGGCCCCATTGTTGGCCGGCGCCGAAGCGGTATAGAATATAGTAGCTTGGGAATGTAAAGTAAAGAACCAGAAAATCAATAGGCATAATTTTGAGTTAAGAGCCATCGGAAATGAAGTTGAGGATCGAAAGTTGTTTAGAGTTGAGGAAATGTTTATTAAAGTATTTTAGAGTATCAGAATGAATATATAAGATAATATAGAGTTATATTTGAACAAATCCCAACTAGAAACTTATATTACATACTTTAAGTAAAGCTGTAATAATTTATACGAGATAATATTTAAATAGAGTCTAACTTCTTAATTTTGTTTTATTATATAATATAATACGAGAAGGATTAAGGAAATTAATTAATACGAGATAAAGCGTATCTATTACTTATTCTATCATTGCCTTTTTTGCAGTTCTAGGGATTTGCACTAGAGTGAAAAGCTAGTCAAATATACAAGATTCTACTTCTCTGCGCTAAGTAAGTAGAGCCTGTAATATCAGACTTAAAGAAGAACTCGAGTCATTCTTTCAAACTTCTACTTTAAACAAAAATATAATATTAATTAAGATCTGACTGCGAAGCATAAGAGAGAAGTGTATACTAATCTTAATAGAAGTATACTTACTTACTTTTAGAGTCTAATACTTCTAATAATACTTACTTTATAATTAAGTGTTCTGCGCTATTTAAGAAGTACAGATTCGATGAAATACAGAGTATTTCAAAGCTCTAACTAAGAAGTCTCACTGTAACTTAAAGATTAATTAAGTTTAATAGTTCTGGAGTTTAATATTAGAATAAAGAGCTGTTATATATACGCTAGTTCTATCTATCTACGATTAGTAGTAAGCTATAATAGCCTTGAAAAAGTGAGTAGCACGGCTTTTATCTAGTAGGCTGTATAGTATATTCTTTTTACAAGTCCTTCTATGAATGAAACTTGAGATCCGATGAGTGATCAAGATACAAACTATACACGAGTTCCGCAGCCGAGATGCCGAGGATAATAATAATATATATTTAACTTGCATTATAAAGCGGGCATAAATCAAACAGCCTAAGCTGCTAACTATAACCGTGACCTCCTATGAGAACAGGGACGTGGTTAGAGCTAAGGTTCATTCTTGTAGAGCCAAGTACACATAGGCTCTAGGCCTTGATCGTACCTTAATCAAACTGAATTCTCTCTCTCTAAAGATGTACATGTACGTGAAACATTAATTAAAAAGCCTAGAGGTAGTTTAAAAAGGAGGGGGTTGCGTCAGGTGTTCTAGAAATGGGCGGGGACCCTAAAGAATTATCTAATGACCGAGGCCAGGCCCTGGTGGGCCTCGTATGAATGGTTGATTTTTACGATTTAAAAATCTCTTTACAGCCTCGTACCCCATACCCCATACCCATACCCCATACCCCATCTTTTACTCTATGTAACGTTCAAAAGTACGTGAATCTTAAGAGTATACTTTAGATATAAACATATGATTATCTAGAAGATCTTTCCTAGAGACGAAGATTTATTCTACAAACAGATCTTTTATATTTATTACTTTCAAAGCTACACAAGACTCTATTAGTCTACGATATTCCTATCCCTTTGATAACTATTCTTATCAAATTCTATAATGACGCCCCGATTTCTACTCCTCTCTCTTGGTTTATTAGGAGTTTACAGCTTTCCTACGTCCCTGATGATCATAGACCGAGAAAGTGGCTCTGCCATCACAGACCCGGCTGATACCAACCCAAATCCTCACGGGCCTCCAGGGGTTGGGACCCCAACACCTCATCAGGGAACGTGTCAATCATGGGTGACCGACATTTACGATGTGAGCCCACCCTGGCAGGCTGATCCTGTACTCGCCAGCGGAGCGTCTTGCTATGGGCCGTGCTCTGGAGGAGTGAGCTTTAGTTATCAAACGTAAGTTTCTTCCCTTTTCAATTTTCTCTTTTGAGATCATTGCCTCTAATTTACTGCGTAGTACTTCAACCTCTAGCTATAACATTGGCTTTTTTGGCAATGGACCCAACATTCTAAGTGTTCTTACGGCATCCCTCACTGGCGGATTTTCCCAATCCTGGAGCGCTTCGCAGAGCAAGACAGTGTCGGAAACGGTAGAATGTCTTGGAATAGAGGTTCAATGTGGCATGCAAGCTATTGTTACGATGGTAACAACCAAGGGCCGCCAATATAACACATGTACAAATGGTATTGGGGGCAAACCATTCCGCGTTGATGGGGTTGCAGTAGTCCCTGGGACCAAAGACGTCGTCATCGCCTTCCAATCATGTATTCTTTCGATGCCGGCTAATTCCACCCTGAACCCCCTGGATATTCGGGACGGAATTCCAGATTGTCCTCTAAGAGGGGGTGCAGGGGGCTATGAAAACGAGAATTAATTCTTAGGTAGTCTTGTTTTTGTTTTTTTCCTTTATTACAAAGTATTCAGGTATTCTAGCAGGCCTTAATAAGCTTATATACTATCTAAGCTAAAACCTGTGCGTTTCAGTCCTATATATAAATACTATAATAAAGTAATATAATATAGTAAGTATAAAACTTAAAGGATAATGTTGGTAATACATAGTGCACTGGTTCGGCCTAGATCACGTACTCATTTCTGGTAGTTACGTAGTTGCATTTCTAGGTGTAGAAGAGGTTCTAGCTAAGGTTGCGGCGACGAGGTGATAACCTCTTCGCTGCTTAGTCATCGGCGCTAAGGTCACATAGCGCACGTGACACATACATTCCAACCGATAAAGATGAAATAAATTTTAAAATTATAAACGTAGGAGGTGCAAGCACCTACTAACCTGAAACCCTATACCGAGTACTTTGCCTTTACGACTGGGGGCGTTCCCCCCCCAGAGTCCCCCCCCTGTACCTGTTCCTAACAGTCACGGGACTTCCCAATTAGGCCAGCGCTATTAAAGCTGGAAGGATATGCCTTCCAGCTTAGTTAGCAATGACTCAGCCTGCATAAGGTCACATGACTATTGCGCGCGGCAGCATCGTCCCCTTATAATAATTGTCCCGACAATATAAATAAATAGAACCTATTTTGATTTATTATTCAGTTTTAACTTCTAGAGGGAAACCAAGATGCGTAGCGCTAGTAGTGAGGATCTGAGGTCTAAGATAGGCCAGGCAGGCCAGGCATTAAGCTTGCCGAGATATGGCTGTCATTAAAGAGGCAAGTATACAGCGAGTTAAACAAATTTGACTCAACAATCGATGAGGGTGTCCTCCTGCATCTCTTCTTTGATGGTCTAACGGTTATGATTTCCGCTTGTCATTATTGACAATGCGCGGGAGATCGGGGTTCGACTGTAAGTTAACTATGAACTTAAACATCCAACCACCAGTTTCTAATATCTTACAAGCCCCGTCAGAGAGTCCTAATTCTCATGAATTCATGTCCCTGAGCAAAGCTCAGTCTCCTAATTTTTGCATTTTTAGAGTGTTTTCGGCCATAGCAACGATACCCGCATCTAGCGATGCTACTACAGGCCGTGGGATTTAATTTTTGTTTAGCGAGAGCTTGGTCCAGCATAAGGGTTGATTTTTTGTTTCAATATCGTCTAGTGTGTGATGGCTAGTCCATATTAGGGCGGAGGTGCGTTTGCCACCAGGAGCTAGTTATTAGGAATCGAACCTGACTTACGAGCCACTCCGCCCTATTGTTTAAATTTTAAACGGTTGACTAATATGGGCCTCGATCTTATAGTAGGGAAAGATCGCATATCGGCCTACTAAACGTTAAACTTCCTCGAATTACTGGTTTTCCTCTCTGTTTTGAGCCTAGTCTGATTCTGTTTCCCACTCTATGTCTCCTTCCGGTTCCAGACGATAAGACCTGTCCGCCTCAGGTTCAGGGCTTCCTCTTTCTGTACTAGTCCTCTTTAGGAACCGCGGTCCGCTGATAATACTCAATTTCATTGGTGGTTCACCCCATCTCTTCTTAAACTCCACTGGATTTATCTCCTTGTCTTAGTATCTCTCTAACATGCAAGCAGCTCTGTCTAATAAGACCTGCTGCTTAATAATATCTCTATAGTTTGCCCTTGCAGTATCTAGGTCCCACATCCTGTAGTTTGAAGCAAAGGAGTGTGATAGGAAGTCCTTCTATAAGCACCACACCGCATTTTGGTATAGTATCTTCCACCTTCAGTCTTTATGCTTTTTATACGGGCTAAATGCTATAAAAACAGTTAGTTCGTCTATAGTCTTAGGGGGGATCAAGCGAATTCCTCTTCTACTATTTCCGAAATCCCCTAAGATCCTACTAAGCTCATCCCAAACTGCCTTGGCTACTATGCACTCTAGCCACACGTGTTTAACTGTTAATTATACCTTATATATTGGGCAGATTTGTTGTTCTTCTGGGATCCATAATAGCGCGCTCCCCGTCCTGACACGGTTATAGAGGAAGCGCCACATTAGGTCTCCAGCCTTCAGTACTCTAAAATCCTTAGTTGCGGTTATCTACAGTTGCCCTAGTTTCTCTTCTAAGCCAGTCCTGCGTTTTAATGCCGCTAGTGGTCCTGTTGTTCTGTCACTAAAATCGGTAGTGGCCAGTCTCTTAGTGATTAGGACATCATATGCCTTAGTGTAGCTCCATGTGTGAGGACTTTTATCCTTATCCTTGGCCTCTCTTCCAAACACAAAGCTTAGTCTTGGCTGCTCCGGCCGTACCCAATCCCTGACTTGTACCCTTAGGAGTACTTTCCAGCTTTCAGGTAGGCCGTTTATCACCTGTTGGATGCTCTTCTTTGCGTTTGATCTCTGCGGCGGGGTAAGACCGTCTGGTATCTTAGGCTCAGCCTCCATTGAGTCCCAGATGTCCCCTAAGCGAGAGCTTGGTCAGTATCTTTACATGCAGTTCTGCACTTTCTCTCTGGATTCTTGGACTTTCGGTGTGCACTGTACTCATCGATTCAGTGTGAGAAATACTGGGGGCAGTAATTAGGAGCAGCAGCTATAACACTATTTGATGACCCACCCACCCATTGCAGATTGGAGGCTTCATGAGACAAGCGAGACATTCAGGGGCTTGGTCGTAACACTATCTTTCACCTACCGGTACCTTATAAATGCAAACATCAATAGTAACAATCTCCCACGCAAAAACAGTTATTCTCACGAATTATTCGGGAACACTAAAACATCCGCCCTCTTTTTAGAAGCGTTCCATGAAAGCCCTGAAAGTTGAATCCCACAAGTCAAGCAAGGCACACAGATTAGCGAAGGAAGGCAGTGTTCAAGGCAACAGAGTTCAAAGGGCGACAGATCCGCGCCCTTTCAACCGTTCCCAGACCACCAATTAATCCGATGATACCCAAGACCGACCTTTGTGTGTTTCGTAGACACAACTTTTTGGATTCTATCTGTGCTGTACAACTTTCAATATTAATTTTCAGTACGGCAACGGCTTAAGAGCCCGTAGAGCCGGGTTGTGCATCTCAACGACCTGCCATGCACGAACGACCGGGCGGCTTCCCCGAATCCTGCTGTGCAACATCGATATCTCGAACCCATGAGCCCGGAACGTACGAGCTGCTTCCCCGCTTCCCAAATGTAGATCTGGGGCAGTTTCGACCCGGAAAGATCCCACCCAGCCTGATAATCGGGCAAACGTATGTACAAGTACGCCATTCCGGTATACATGGATGGGTCAATAGGGCTGTCTGTCTCAGATCCTTCCCATTCCATTTCCGGTTACGCATCCATCCATCCATCAGACAGAAAATCTTCAATTGCCCATGTCACTCAGATATCACACCCGAGACAATCTCGCTCGCCCTTTATCACTAAATGGCGCAACGCATGTATCGCCCTGGCACTGCCCTCTGCTGTCAATTCTTATCCGAGGCCACAAAATACATAGCCATGACATGGTTAACATACATACGGGTGGTATTGTGATGAGATGGAGATTATTGTCATTTGATGTTGTGCTACGAAAACAATGCGAACCAGTAGGAGGACTTCCGACTGTCCACATTCTTCATTCAATAAGGTAGAGATTGATTAGAGCCCACCGCCTTCATGCGATGCGATCCCAGAGGGAACCTCTTGTTCGCCCTCAATGTCGCCCTGTTATTCCATGTATCCATACTCCAGCGAGTATAAAGGTCATCCAAAGGTTGTCAATTGCGAGTTCTACAACTCGGACAAATTGCGAGAAGTCTCACTCCAAGTTTTGAAATCGATTCATACCTATCGTACCATATCAATCTTTGCACGTTAAAAGAAAATCCATCTATCACTCCTCAAACATTTGAGCAAAGTTTCAACACACCTGCTCCTCATCACTCGCAACATCCCAGTGGAGCTTACATGCCCACTGCGTCTTCCCCGGACACCTCCAACTTCACCTCGGTGAACAGGCCTTTCATTTGCGTTCTCAAAAGTCTCCAGCGCTGCAACTATCCTCTTACAAGGAAACAAAACGCCTCAACTGTCTCCCACTAGAGGACACCCATTTCACCTCGCCTCAGCACCAACTCGCCTCCCCCACACTATCACGGCACCGCACCACTCACCAAAACCAACGCCCCAACGCACCACAAACCACATCCTCTCACTACCATAGTGACCTCCCACTACCTCCCCCGCACCCGCAATGCCCACCTCATCATCCTCCCAAACCGCCCACAACGGTTCCTCCACATCCGTCTCCCAATCCCACCATTCCCACCATCCCCATCCCCACGCCCAAACCCCAACCCCAACCCCAGAAAAGCACGAAAGAAGTAATACTAGTACTAGCAAAAGTAGGAAGAGCAAGATAATGGAAACATATATCCGAGATGAAAGAGATTACCGGTCATACACCGTGAGCGCGTATGATCCGTTGCAGGAGGAGGCGAGGAGGCGGCGCGAGGAGAGGGTTAGGGATGTTGTTGGGAGGAGGTATTGAATCTTTGCTTTGCTGGGTTGGGATAGGAAGGTGGTTGGCGTTGGCGTTGGTGCTAGTGGGAGGATGTATGTATGAATGATTGGATTACTTACTGTTTATTGGGTTTGGTTTGGTTTGGTGTAGTGTAGTGCGGTAGGTATATGAGAAATGCAATGATTAGGATATTTATTTGTGGTATTGTGTATAGTACAATAATAAGTGGAGATCTATATGCGCCTGGAAATGCTCTTCTTTTGCGCCAGTTATATACAAAACAGGTATAACTTACAGACATCTCAACGTCTCCAGCCCAAACACTAAAAAGTCTCATCTACTTTCTTATAGTTACAATATTCCAGAACCTCGTCCACTTAGATTCCTTCGGTTTTTCGGTTGCATCCTTCTCCATCGGCTTATGAGAGTTTTCTGTCCGCAAATCTATTTTCTGCAGATGGTATCTTTTCCATTCCTTCCGAGAAATTCTTCTGGGACTCTTCACAAGCATGTCCTCGCCCTTTGAAGATTTCGGGAACGCTATAACATCTTTGACACTGTCCACGCCCCGCATGACGGCGATGAGACGATCGAAACCGATTGCGAGGCCGGCGTGCGGTGGACAGCCTGCGCTGAGAGCTTTGAGGAGGTGGGAGAAATCTTCTATGCGTCTTGGGTTCATCTGGAAATGACATTAGTATAATTATAAGAAGAAAATGTGACATGTCTCTGGGAAAAGGAAATGGTACCTTCAAAACCTCCTGCATAACAAACCGCTGCATCTTTGCACTATGAATCCTACGACTCCCACCCCCAAGCTCCACCCCATTCACAACCAAATCATAATGATCTGCCTTCGCCATCAACGGATCCGTTCGCAGCAAATCCACATCCTCAGCCGTCTTCGGAGCCGTGAAGGGGTGATGTGTGGCTGAGAAGCCGGCTGTACCTTCTTGGCCAGGATCGACACCATTCTCGAGAGTGAACATGGGGAAATTGGTTACCCAGAGATAATGGTGGTAAAGATCAGGTTCTAGAAGACCCTCTGCGAGTGCGGCTCTGTAGAGAGCGATGCGAAGTCTGCCTAGGGCTGTGGAACCGCCAGAATGTGGCAAGTTCTTGCGCGCTTGGACGATAATCAAATCGCCGTCGTCGAATGTCGTCGCGTTTTCATGAGCTTCTTTACCGTGAAATGCTTGCTGGGGAAGATTTGAATAGAGCGCCTTCAGCTTCTCGGCGCCTTCGAAGCCAAAGGTTTGAAGACCTTCTAGTGGTCTTGAGGAATCAAATACTGCAACGCCGGGACCACCGTCGATGTTCTTGCCGAAAACCTCCCCAACTGGAGTGGAGAAGAACATGGACACGAACTTTTTAATCCTCTCGGGGTGACCATTCAACCTGATCTTGCATGCCTCAAAGATTGGGTATTCGATATGTGTAAGCATCTTTCCAAGTTGATCAGGGACGATGTGATCAACTTGTTGAATCTGACAATATTAGCAATTTAATTTATAAACAAGATGCTCAACATACCAAGCCTGGAATTCTGAAATCAGGCTTGTCCGACCCATGGTGAGACATAGCTTCATCATACGTGATTCGATGGAAAGGAGTCTGGAAAAGTGGCTGGAGTTGAGTGTCCGGCGCAGCAAACTTCTTGTAGAGAGCCCTGATGAGTTTCTCAACCCGCGCCATAACAACTTCGCCGTCTGCCCATGCCATCTCAAGATCGATCTAATAGAATGTCAGCATTGAACATATCCCCATATAAAGTTAATTACCTGCGTAAACTCAGGTTGTCTGTCAGCACGAAGGTCCTCATCTCGAAAACATTTCGCAAATTGCATATATTTATGGATGCCACTAGCCATCAACATCTGTTTATACTGCTGGGGACTCTGAGGCAAGGCATATGCAAAGCCAGGTCTTCGCGTAGGAACAAGAAACTCCCTTGCACCTTCGGGGGTAGATTTGAATAGAATTGGAGTTTCTATCTCATAAAAATCCTTCAACTCCTCCCGTGCACAAGCCGCTACATCTGACCTGTACAGTAGTGCCTTCTGGAGATTGGTATCGAAACGAATCTGTAGATGCCTGTTTTCTGGACGGTAGACATGTTCTGGACCGTAACCGATGTCTTTGTCGAAGGTGTTCAGACATGTGATTTCTTCGATTTCGAGTTCGAGTTCTTCCAAGTAAAACCATCCTTCTTCAAACTCCAGTTCCTTTCTTTTGGATGCCACTTTCGGCTTGTATTTCTTGTGTATCACCCCAGTGACACTGATAGCGCTATTAAGTCGCATAGACTGTAACTTTTTCGTCGTCTCCTTGTTCTTGGACAAGAGCTGGAGAACCTCGGGACCGGTCCCTCTATTTATGTGCGCAAATGTCAAGGCATCAGATAGCCTTACTATCTTTGTAAGAAATCCGACGGTTGTAACTCGTAGTGCCATGAAGTGGGAAGGTATTCGTTTCTCGAATGGAAAGGTTGGAGGTGGGACATTATCTAGATACAGGTTAACAAAAGCTTTGCAATGTATAATAAATACATACAGGTTCCCTTGAATTCTTCCCAGAACGACTGCGGCTTCAATGCCTCAGCCTCTACCTCTTCTTGCTCTTCTACCACTCCTTGCTCCTCTAAGCTTCTGCCACGTCTCTCTTTATCTTCTGGCTTCTCTACCTCTCTGCCCCATCTCTCTTCCTTTGCCAGCCTATAACTAACGTGGAAGCCTCTGCTAGGTAGCCATGAAGAGACCAGAGATGCGGCTGCACCCCTCCATGGCGAGACATAGACTGCTGTCCGAGTATTGCGTACTATCATGTGCCTTGCAGCACGCAGAATAATTGTCATGGCCAATTCATTGCAAGCATTGATCTCTGGAGCTCGAGTCGAATAAGTATAACATGACCCAATCCAATGGAGCGGAGCTGTCCTAATGTGGTTAGCTTAGCGTCCGCTAGCGGCAACTGCCGATGCTGGAACGATATATTTTCAAAGATCGGTTGCTCTTTCCTTTCCTCTTCATCCTTCCAAGTTTTAAACATGTAAGCCCTCACCCTTCTACAAAACCCTACACCACCATGCGCAAGTTGCTAACATACATTCCCAGATGATGAAAAGCCAGCGTGTATAGCATGATTCAATCCCTCCTACTCGAGCTTTCAGACACTCCCTTCACCGGGCTTAAGGGTCTATCGTAAGGGAAGGTTGGGAGAATGAGATCAGCGTTCGGCACACACTCCTTGTTAATTTCGGACGCGATAAAGGCATCTCTGACACTTTAAGCTTGGAAGGCTTCGTTCAATATAAAGGGCATGTGCAAAGGGCTGGTCTATTCAATGGCTGCAGGTCCTGCACAATTGCTTCTCGGATGAGGGCAATGGAGGAGCAAATAGCCCGGGCGTTGGAGGTCGTGGTTCGTTCTCTACTTCTCTTTGGGCATGCTGAAGAAGGCAAGTGGGGGATTCACGATTTAATGTTTGACAGACAGACTATGGGCAGGGAAAGGATTGCCGTACTCGGTGGTACTCGGTGTTGACTTTCTAGCTCACGTTTGGCGTGTTATATACATAAAGAAAACAAATCTGTATCATAATCATAATCATAATCATACCTAACAATCTTCATTCTCCTTTTACATGCCCTGCAATGTCACTATGCAGTTGGATGGCGCGTTTTGGTCTCCGCTACGCCGACAGAAATTCCATCGTGGCTACCCATTCGCCAATCACCCGGACCCTTACAGTACAGCACAGGAATAGTTCACCGTGCCATTTAGACATCATGATCTTGGGCGCCAGCTCACCAGGCTCATTATTATTCTCGCCCCTCCACTCTCATGCTACTTACAATCATAAATCAGCCTTGCGCCTGCAGTTTTTATTTATAAAACTATCCTAAAATGGCTCTTTTATAATAAACCATAGCTTTAATTTATGTGGCAACAAGAGAGCCACATACCCGGTATATTGCTGAGTACAGGGTTCGTCGTTAATTGTCCGGGGAGCGTCATTTCGATTGCTAGATTAACCCCAAAGCCACGACGACAAAGAAGTCCCTCGGCCAAACATTGCCACCGCCTGCGACTCTGTATTTAACACCACCTACGAGTGAAGAAGAGGATTTGGGGCCCATACGATCGATTCCGAGACCCCGAGCTTTGCGAAGACGTCGAGGCTGCAGGGTGTCGCAACCCAGCTCCTGTCATCCTGAACTGAGATGGCGAGTTCATTCGAGAAGTCAGTGAAGGGGGCGACCAAGATCAAGGTGAGTGAGGCTTTGGCTTATGATTCCCAAACCATCTTGCCATTATTCTGTATATGCTAAATTGTCTTTCCACAGGCCGCCCCGCCAAAGTCAAAGTATGCCTCCCCCCCCCCCCTCCGAAAGCCTAGAGAAATAGATATTGATCATGCTCCCGCATAGATACATCGAGCACATCTTAATAGCGACGCATTCGGGAGAAGCAGGAGTGGCAGAGGTATTCAGGGCGTTATCAAACCGACTACGCGATTCGACATGGACGGTCGTATTCAAGAGCTTGATCACAGTGCACCTGATGATTAGAGAGGGATCGCCGGATGTGACATTGGCATACCTGGCAAGACACAGACAGATGTTGGCTATAAGCAGCTTTTCCGATGGTGTGTATTCCACAGCTGGCAGAGTCAAGGGGGAAGATCTTGCGAAATGTCGCAAGCCTCGCAGGCGACAATGTTTTTAAGACTGTGCTAATAGCATACAAAGTTCAAACCCAGGGCCGGAATATTCGGCATTATACCAATTACCTGAGCGAAAGAGCGAGGGCATACCGGGATACGAAGTGCGATTTTGTGCGTAGTGCGGAAAGACGACTGGAAAAGATGAGTGTTGATAAGGGACTCCTCCGAGAGACAGAGGCTGTTCAACACCAAATCACTTCTTTACTGAAATGTGATGTGAGCAAATATTTCTGGATTTTATGGCACCTGCTGATAGCGCTAGGTCTTGGACAATGAACCGGAGAACGAGATCACAATTACGGTCTTTAGAATGCTGGTATTGGATCTTTTGGCAATGTTCCATGTCATGAACCAAGCCATGATTAATATTCTTGGTATGAATTAGTGAAATCATCCTATGGAAATCTTCTAACCAAATTCTAGGACACTTCTTTGAAATGTCAAAACCCGATGCAGAACGGGCCCTGGAAATATACAAAAGCTTCGCCAAACAGACAGATTTTGTGGTCCAATATCTCAGCGTAGCTCGACAATATGAACATCAAACCCGAGTCGAGGTACCAAAGCTGAAACACGCCCCGGTCAATCTTGGAAAGCAGCTCGAGGACTATCTTGTAGACCCGGATTTTGAGATCAACAGAAGACAATACTTGGCAGAGCAAGAGTCAAAAGGTCGAAAGGGACCGAATGGAACCACTAAACCTTTTCTGACTGCGAAAGATCCAGAATCAAAGACAACGACAGGGCGTGCATTCCCAGAGGCTTCGGAGAAACCAGCCGCGAAGCCCCTGCCCGCAAAAGGGCCTGATCCTGATTTGATTGACTTCTTCGATTCTATAGAACAGAATCAACAACCTATGGCAACTCAGGCCGGACAACAGCAGCCTGGTCAGATTCCCCAATTCAATAACGGCGCCCCATTGCAAATGCAGCAACCGCAACAGTTCCCTCAAAATGGCTTCGTCCAACCACAAGTGGACTTTCAAAATCCAAATCAGTTTCCTCCACAACAGCAACCGTTCAGTACCGGATTCGCTCCTCAGCAACAACAGCAAGTTCAGCAAACCCAACAGATGCAGCAACCCCCACAATACCAACAACCTCAAATGCAGCAGCCACAGCAAATCCAACCCAACTTCACAGGGGCCGGCTTCGGGGGCTACACTCCCCAGCCATCTTTCCAGCCTGGAGGTCTATCCTCAATACCACAAGAATCAGCTGCATCCTTCCAACCAGGGACACCTCAAAATCTAGGGCCTATGCAGACTGGACAGCAAACCACAAACCCCTTCCGCCAATCAATGCTAATGTCTAACCCCACCGGTCTGCCCGGCCCCTCCTTCCCAGCCTCACCCCCCATAACCTCCCCCATAACCCGGCAATCCACAAACCCCTTTGCCAAAAGCCACCCTCCACCCGTGGGGCCCCAACAACCCTTCTCGCCGCCCCCAGAACAATCATTCCAGCCTCAGCCTCAGCCAGCTGCTCCTCTTCGACCGACGGCTACGGGTACTAATCCCTTCGCTAAGAACATGGCCATGAGTGCGCAACGGCCTCAGACAGCTGGAGGCTTAGTGCCGCAACCTACAGGCAGCACTAATCCGTTCCGCCAGAGCCAGTTTGTGAATACGGCGACGGGAACGGGGTGGCAGCATGGGCAGCAACCTATAGGTGGGGGGCTGGATACTATAGATACTGTGCATGTGTTTCCTCGACCGGCACAGCAGCAGGCTTGGCAGGGTTAGCGAGGCCGTGGGAGGGCATTTTTCTTCTTTTGGTAAATCACAGCATGGCGTTAAGAGAGACGTTGTATGAGGGAAGAAGGCATGCATGGATTGTTCTATTAAAATGCATAATGCTTGCCGTTGGTAGATAGGAAGAGGTCGAGGGCGTAGTGACCTAATTCAGTACCTAAAGTTCCATCTATGTGGTTTTAAACGCCTGTGACTATGCCTAAACTCCTAATAACCAAACAAACGCCCTGCTAAATCTCAACTCCCATTTGAATGGAGGGCGGGATGCTCGCATCTCCGTGCTTTTCGGGGTCTCTTCATGCTGAGACATTTTCGTGGAGGCCCGGATCCGACGCCTCTAGTACTGGTTCTGAATGTTTCTGGACGCATTATGATCTCTCCTCAGAAAACATCATCTAACTCCATTTTATGCCCAATGGTTATTTCCCCCATCGATGCTTCGACAGCTGCAGCAGTCCCAACTGATGGGTCCCCCTTCTGGCCTCGGTCAGCCACCTCTTCCTCTATAAAGACACCCAGCCCCGAGAACGCCTCGAACATAGTCCGAGCATAATATTCTTGTAGACTGTATCCACCAGCCGTATGCCTCATGTCCTTCTTAGCATTGCCCAGCCACTCATTATCATAACTCTCCTGAACCGTATATCTCGCTGGCGTAATATCCACACCTCCAAATGGATCATAAGGCTTCTCTTCCACGGGCGCAACTCTCTTCTTCAAGCCCCGGATCGTAAGCCCCGAATTGGCACTCCCATTACTCTCCAACGCATCCTCGGTAATATTCCTCCTGGCTGAAGATTTCTTGAGTATGACTTTCTGCGCCTGTCGTGTAATCGCACTCGCATCCCCATCACTATTCGCCAGCCTCTCCAGCAAATCCCTCTTCCCCTTCTCAACATCCGCCTTCTCCTCCTCCGCCTCTCTCGCCACAGCCAGCCGCCTCGCCCGCGCCCCATCCCTCTCCGCCCTCTCCCTCCTCCTCTCCCCCTCCACCTCCTCCTTCCCCGCCCTCTTATTCCCCTCAATCTCCTCACGATACGCATCGCGATACTCCCTCAACCGCTCCTCCGCGCGCGCCTTCTCCGCCGCACTTCCCTCCACCAGATCAAACACCAGCGACTCGACCTCCTCGAGATAGTTGTTCCAGTCCAGCAGCGTCTCGAACTCATCCTGGCGCCGGTTGAACACCTCGCTGACGCGTTTCCGGATGTCGACTTCGCGCTCCACGTGCAGGTCTGTGAAGAAGGCTTTTCGGAAGCCCTTTTTGCGGAGCGTGCGTCCGCAGTGCGGCACGGGGCAGGAGGAGGGGCCGGAGGTAAAGATGCGGTCGACGCAGGTGGAGCACATTTTGTGGTAGCAT